>JBBPKK010000113.1:0-52489 GCA_038089215.1 Tylopilus vinaceipallidus
TAACATCGCGCATGCTAATGTTGGCTTAATTTTGCATAAATAAACTTTCAAGCGAATGATGCTATCTCTCAAGCGCTAGTAACAGATATTTCTTATGCAAATGCATCCTTCTACGGATGTGCATTTGCAAGTTACCAAGATACCTGGTATACTGGCCGCAATGCTAGTACATATGTAGTGGACAGCATAATCTATGGGCAAACGGACTGTATGCGTGTTCCTTATCATCATCTATCTCGTTTTTGACTCCACCAGGCTTGTTTGGGTTTGGTACTGCGTATTTCTGCCCACTACATGCCCGATGGGACCCCAGTTGATCTAATTTAGGTGGTTTCAATCGGTCACACTTGCCAATCGGGGTTGCGGTGGAGCTATCGCCGCATGGAAGGGTTCCAATCGTACGACAACTCCTGGAAACCGATACGGAGCATACTTCTCAGATTCGAGGATAATAAGGGTACGTTTCGTAAATCAGGCCGAGTATGTACGTGGAATCTGAGGTTTTCTTGCAGTCTCCTGACGCAAACTCAACGACAATTACGCTGCATTCGTGTTGGCTTGGCATGTAACCTGTTATCGTATCAAAAAGCTAACACATTTTGACTTGCATAGGCCGTCCATGGAACGACCTAGCCGTTACCGTATACCTTCGCACATATATGGATGACAGTATACAACCTGCCGGTTTTGAACCCTTTGATAGTGCAAGGTATGGGCGTACAAGTCGATTTCAAGATCCCCCTCAAATCGTAATGAGAACAGGCCAATCATCGCTAATTCCACCTATTACGCTGAGTATGGTTCCTATGGTGCATTTTCATTATATTTGGCTCGTCTTGTCACTAAGCGGTAGCAATCAGGTCCGGGCGCAAACAATTCCGCTCGTGTGCCCATAGAGCACATACTGAACTCAGTTGAAGCAAGACACTTCACTGTCGAAACCGTTTTCCTTGAACAGCCCGCATGGGTTGATTACGATTATGTATACTGATAGATGCATACACCACAGTCCATCGAATGATATGATACATGAGATGAGATCGGGGTGCCGAGCAAGTTTTGTTACCACGCGCGGAAGGTTTCCCCATTCCATGTTTGGCACAAATAGTCGCGGACCAATCGGATAGCAAACCACAGGAACGTCATCTCTTCCGGCTCCGTTGATCGTATCTTCTCAAAAGTTTCAAAGTGATTGAATTGGTGTCGTGTGCTGTCCATCTGTTCCGTGACCAGCTAGATGCATGGACGAGCCGGTACCTCCCGCTGTCTCACGATACCCCACAGTTCAAACGGTTTCAACACGGGGTTTTGTTAAACACAAATTATATCGCTTTCACGCTGGTCAGTTTGTCTGGATAGATTCAAGGTGAAGGGATGAAGTTTGCACGGTGAGCATATCCTCTCCTCGTTGGGTCGGGTATCCTTAATGAACACTTACTCGATGTCCTATTGCTCGTCCTAGATATTTTCAAGATGCCCAGGCGAGTGCCCTAGAACTGCATCCCAACACATCCATCCTACTGACCTGCTTTCTGTAGACCCCTGAGTGGAAAAATGCCTACATGTAAAGAATTTACGTTTCTTTTGTTCGAAACTCTACGTCCTGACGTGGCTTCGTGCCTTGTGAAACGTCGATTCTTTCCTATCCAATAGAGATTATCGCGGTCTTAAAGCACAATTAAGAGTTATACGAGCGAAGGGCCCCGAGGAAGTCAATACATCAGGTCCCTCCACGCTTAGTGTGACTGTCGTCGACCATTCCGCTCGAAACTACGAGGGGCAATCTTATGATACTCGAGGTGAGGCTAGTTGAACATGGGTTCCAGATGTTGGAAATAGTGACTCCCAATCACGCAGAGGCTTATATGGGCCAAGGAAGTCGAACTTGTTATGCCACATTCAACGGCTCCACGGAATCGCATGGTCACGGGCGAACAAAGCGGAGAATGAGTCATCATGAAAGTGGGATATCAGTACACTGACGACAGTAGACTTCGAAAACTCACAAATTCTCCTCCAGTTCTTCCTGCTTTCGATGATTCAGGTATCTGACATTCGTGCCTAGGACTGTCCGTAACTTACCAGGTTTCGACAGTCCCTTCAACGCCATCTACGCTACATACAATACTTTGCAATCTGCCCGCGACGCATGCCAAGTTTTTTGACATGCTTGGCACCGAACTTGCTAAAGTGGAAACATTCTACTCGGAAAGGGAAAAAGACATGCATGAACATGCCAAATTATTAAAGGCACAACTCCATGAACTTGGAATACATCGTCAAACGTTCTATGTATGTGTTCTTTATTGTGCACGGGTGCAGTTCGCTACTAAAACGTGACCCCATAGGAGTCAACTACACGCATGAACGCTCAGAACTGGGCCAAGAAGGCCTATCTTTCTCTCTCACCTGCAATTTCGGCACTGGCCAGATTTTCAAAACCCAAGACGAAACACAGAGAAGCTCACCAGACTGACAAGGATGCCTGGCGTGGTGAACATTTTGTTGCGAAAGCGCTCTGTCTTCGACTCATCAATATCTTAGGGCGTCGCAGTTTCGTTGACTCGCTCCATATAGGGCTTGGACACACGCGAATGAGTGTCGATCATTCTGGAACGCAGAGGAAAGAAGCAACACCGAAACCCTTATCCACAAATGACTATTCACCTGAAGTGCTAGAAGAATTTGTTAGGTTGCGGTTTCAACAGACCAGTGCTGTTCCAGACCAAACTACTGGTGGAAAAAAGCATTCTTTTGACCCTCAGGAGTACCAAAATGCGAAAAGGCGACTCCGGAAGGCTGTTTCCGAACATTACCGGTGCGTCTCTACATTGCTCTTAATTAGGAGATTGGTGAATGCTGATCTGGATTCACAGTGGCCTTGATGCTCTGAACAGCTATCGAGTGAGTTTTTTTGTTTACCTGCATGCTATTTATTGATCTTCGAAACCTCTTCTTTTCTTTAATTGGATCCTCGTCGACCTTGGGGTATTGTTGTGGGTCATGCCTGTAATTACCCAATCGGTTGGACCAAGATTCTCAACCTTGCTGGCTTTCGCAAGGCATTGAGAAAATATGGGAAGATCACCAAAACTTCTGTCTTGGACGCTTACATGAAGGAAAAGGTGTGCAGCCCCTTACTCCATATGTCGCTCGAGCTTGAAATTTCATAGATAGAGCCTACCACCTTTGCATCTGGTGCTTTGGTCAGTAACATGCTCAAGGAAGTGGAACATAACTTCGCGATGCGATTCGGTATGTTCCCTTTTCACCGGGATGCCACGGGACCCACTTTTTTTTCTGCCTCACATATGGACGTGTGTAGAGCATGGAGACAAAAAGAAAGCAATGGGTCACCTTAAATCCGGGCCATCATCGAAGACGTATCATTCGAGCACATTCCGCTCTGGAATCTGGCTGGGGCTGGCATTTCCTGCAATTATTGCAGGCTGCGGACTAGGTAAGGACATCTTCCAAAGACACTTAATGGTATTATTTTGAACTTCACTGCTAGCTTTCCAGGAGTACACGCGGAAATCACTCCCTTCCTGGGATATCCTGCTTTTCATCTACTCAATATTCGTTATACCCGTACTAATGACTGTACTGATTGGCATCAATGTCGTCGCGTGGGCGCGCAACAAAATCAATTATGTCTTTATCTTTGGTGTGTTGTTATTCCCATGTCATATGTTGTGTCTGACGACTTTCACAGAACTGGACCCAAGGTCCAGGCTCAATTATCATGAATACTTTGAAGTATGTATCTTGTGGCTAATAAGAGGGACATGATTTTGACAAGGCCCGAAAGCTTCCTTCTCTTTTGCTCTGCACCCTCGCTTACGCGTTTTACTTCTCCTTCGCTCAAGTTGGTCCTCCAATGCTGTGGCCGTTAATTTGGGCCACTCTCACCCTTGCGATTATGCTCAATCCACTCCGTGTAAGTCCTCCTACAACTTTTTGATACCCTCCTTTGATGTTTCATGTCGATGGCGTGCGGACATGCAGAGCTTCATGTGGGGCCGTGCTCGTTGGTGGACAAACAGGAAAATGGCTAAGCTCGGGACTAGTGGGATGTGGAAGGTCGAGGTTTGTCATCAATCATTAAGGCGCCTCCGAAACCTGACGATATCCCAGTTCACGGATGTTTGGCTTGGGTAGGATCCCTGACATCTACTTCATCCAAAGCATCTCACAGTTACTACCAGTGACCTGTGTTGCAGTCTCGTGTATTCGTTTTCCAACCTGTTCTTCGTTGGTTGCTTCTACAACCGTTTCGCACTCAGGACCCCTAGTTCCATCATCCATCCCTCAAATAAATCGGAATCCTCACTCTATGCTGCATTCCCTGTCAATTTCACGACTTCGTACCAAGTCGAATCGTCTGCTTCAAATAGTGCACTTCATTATCTCTTCACCGCAGCTTATGATCTTCAAGTGCAGGATGCATGGATGACCTGCGGTGTACCTCAGAACTGGGGATGGTACTGTCTTCTCAGCACTTTGCCTTTCCTGGTACGTATGGTGCAGTGCTTGAGGAGATACCGGGACACGAAACTCTCTACACAACTTCTAAATGTATGGTATCCATACCATCTCCGTTCGTTTCCTGCTCATCATTCGGTTAAAAAGGCTGGGAAGTATGGCATGTCGATAATATATTACATTTTTTATTTCTACTGGAGACAGCAAAGTATGTCCGGCTCCACCCTGGTCAACGCGTAACTGAAATCGTTTCTCAAGTGAATGGCAGTAGAAGCTATGTCCTCTGGTGCTTCATGGCAACTCTCAATTCTATATATGCGTTTGCATGGGCATGTTTTTTCACCCCCCCGCGTCTTAATAATCATGACATATTCGTGTCTCAGGACATCTTGATGGATTGGAGACTGTGTAGACCACAGGCTCAATACCCACTTCTTAGACCGGAACTTGTCTACTCATCGCACATACCAGTCAGTTTTGTTGTCTCTATCTCTGCAATGTCACTGACAACGTATTAGTACTACTATTTTGCTATAGTGAGTTCGGGGCACGTCGCTCCTCGTATTTACTAATTTATTTTGTTTCATAGATATCCGACCTAGGCATTCGTTTCATTTGGCTGGGTTACATATTCCTCGACGAGTCAAACATCGAGCAAGGCGTTTTTATCGCTTCGATGCTGGAGATGTTGCGGAGGGTACAATGGAACTTCTGTACGTCTTTCTTTCCCTCATGAGTATGACTGCAAACACGCTCCCCTTTCAGTCCGGCTCGAGAACAAGCACCTCAATAATATGAATCTATACCGCGCAACGCGCGAGGTGCCTCTGCCGTATAGCTACAGCCTTGACGCGCAGGATGAGGGGGCACGTGCGCAGTCGCAATTAAGAAAACGGCTGGCGCATCTGAGCTGATCAGGAGAAAGCGTGCATGACATACCATCTACACGCGCCGGCCCGAGTGGAAAAGAAAATGTCCGGCCCAGAAGCCCTTGTTCCTAGATAGCTCGATGTATTCCATGCCCTAAGAATTTCATTTGCGCAACCCTAGGAGCCTAGATCCAAGATTCCCCAGATGTGGTAGATCATAGGTAAGAAGCATCGATGCACGACGCAGCCCGGAAAATAAATCTAGAATATTTCTGCCACTCTTGCGAACCACAGAGAAACTCGGGGTGTGGCTATGGATCCAGCTTGTTAGATTTCTTACTTAATGCCTCGAAATATTTATGCACGCCACGATGGACTACACAACGGTCCGGGGGATTGACCATAGATCAAGTCTGGAAAACACCCAGGCGTGCCTGAGTTGAGCCTGACTCCTCGCCGCAAACTTGAATCATTACTATAATACGTGTTTAAAATCGTTCAGGCTCAGGGAACATTGAACGGTTGGCACCTATCCCGTGTGGGGTAAATAGTCTGGTGACCAACCCATCTGTCATGATGAGGCAAGCCGTGAATAGACGTAGACGGGCTGGTCACCAGACTTAGGGGAAGGACTCATAACCTTGCCCCTCAAACCTGTATTCCCTTCCCGGCCATGATGCTTGATGATAAGAGTACGGCGTCAGCCCCACCACTTGTCCTATCCGACAGGTCGGCGACTGCAGGGTATTTCAGTTCCAGGATGCATTGGATGCAAACCAGCTAGGATGCCCCGAGGACGTGAAATGTAGTGGGCATTGTGGGCCAAATCATCGAACACTAAGGCAGGGGTAACTATCATCATCATTGATTTTGTTTAGGTGGAGTTACTAGCGGTTGACCTGGCTGGCCCACTGTCTAAAGTCGGGCGCTTAGCTTCGCCAGTGACGCTGACAAATAGGAACTGGCATGAAGCACAGCCCCGGCGGTCGCAAAGATTCTTACTCTGCCAACTTATCAGCCGGTAGTACGGGCTGGTTGTCAGACTCAGGTCAGTCACAAGAAAATGTTGTCTTCGCAATTTTCTTCCGCGGCGACTTACTGTTCTCGATCCGCGCTCTCGCTGCTCAGCACCCTCCGCCAGTCACTCTCGGAGGGGAGACGTCAATCGTTTTCTCCAAACCAAACCCTTCTTTTCGCACTTGCTCCTTCGCAGACAACTCCTCCAGAGATCCTGTCTGAAATCACATCTACCCTCACCAAGCTCTATCCGGTGCATGTCGGTTGCGTATCCGCACCACTACCCAAGCAATGCTTGGACTCGAGCATGCACAATAAACCAAACGCGTGCTTTTTCGCGTATGCCTTTGTAGATGCTGTGTCCTTCCGTTCTACGATCTCGGGCCGTGCAGAGGCACAGGTCGGGAGGTGGCATGCTGCCCGACATAGAACCAAAGATGCATCGAACATGGCAGCTCGACTGGAGTTCGAAGACACGCAAGTGCGAATGCTTGATGATTTTTCCCAGTTTGGTGGTAAGATTAACTGGGAAGATGTCTGGGAACGCGCCTCAAGCTCAGCAACAAGAAGCGGGAGTGGCCCCGAGTCGGAGGCGTTGCCTGAATCCTTGCGAAATCTCGAGTGTGTATTCTCCTTTCTTACTACATTCCGTCGCAAATGCTGGCCCCTCAGCCCGCTTGCCGTAGACAGCGTTCTCTATCTTTCTGACAAAGCACCAGATGGGTTAGCGAATGCGCTTGAGGGTGCGTTTCCGCAAGTAAATAAGGTTTGTAACACAGTCAAGATATTTTTCGACATCGTAGTGTCTGCCTCTGCTTTTGTTTACATTCGTGGTGCACAGCTCTCCCTCATCGCCTCATCCACGCCTTTCATTACTGGCCGCCCGGTTACGCTTTTCCATAACGGGTCGATTTTCTCCAATGGGGCCGTTGGTATTGCTTTCTGCTCTTCCCCAACCTCAACATCACCAGTGATCGAGCTTTCCTTCCCTCCGCTAGTCACGCTAAGCCCTAATTTAAATGTCACGAGGTATGTATCTGGTAAATTTTTCTTGTCTGAAGCTGATCTGACAAATCTAAATATGATCTTATTTCGAAATACCCTCTTCTGTAGTTCTCAAGGGAACCTAATTTTAACATTAGGTTCTGGGAACCCAACTCAGCTATTGCTCAACGCTATCCGAAAACTTGACCTTCCTTGCTCACAATCGACCGCTGTGGGTAAAGAGGATGAGTTTTATGTTGGCGTGATAGATCTTCCGAATGGACAAGTGAGTGGTACCCGTTTTCATTTTTCATCTCTTCAGTAATAATAGATGTTGCCTCTGGCGATATACTCCAGATTTCTCAGCTTCACCGCATAACTGCAGGTGATCCGTCACGTGGAACTATCGCTCTCGACGGCGCTTCAGCACCTAGAGAAGGCTCGATCGTCCGCGTGTGTTGTTCAGTTTGTCGGCATCATCATCATTGACTGATGGTTCTTTGGTAGCTATATTACTTGCCCAAAGACCCTGTACCGGACATCCCGACACGCGTCCCGGACACTATGCCCGATATCTCTTTGTTTGTCGCACCAGACGTGACTTCACCTGCAAGCTTTGGGAATGACATTCTGGAGGGCTTAGCAACAAGTAGTGACTGCTCAGTTGTTTCAAACACTTTCCTCGCAGCTTCTGAGAACGGGTTTACGCTTTCGCGTGGTGCCCAAGGGCCCTGGAAGTGTGTCGTTCCTGGGGCGCGCATGGGATTGTCATGGGACCGTCCTTGAATGCACACTAGCGGCTTGGATATAATATTTTGGGAATCAGAGATGACTCAGCTCCCACGTGATTATATCGGAGTTGATGTGACATCGGCAATTTCCGTTTGACCGAGAACGCCCGAAGTTTCGCTGTCCAAGAGTGGGCTCACTTTACCTTTTTTCCTGAATGGTCTCTCGAACGTTGTCGGCGTCGTTTGGTCGTGCCCTCCGCAGCGTAGCCCGTCACCCAGTGAGTGCACACCCCGTGGGTTCCTCCAATATTGACACAATGCCCAGCGGCCTCTGCGCGCATTTGCGACGGCTGTGAACATCCCGACACCCATCACAGAGACAACGACACTTCCCAATGGTCTGACGGTTGCAACGGAGTCCCATCCTCATGCCCAGACCGCTACTGTTGGTGTTTGGATAGACGCTGGCTCACGCGCAGAGACCGACAAAACAAACGGCACAGCACACTTTTTGGAGCACATGGCTTTTAAGGGAACAAGTCGCAGGAACCAGCACGCCCTCGAGCTGGAAGTAGAGAATCTCGGTGCTCATCTGAACGCGTATACCTCACGCGAACAAACTGTTTACTACGCCAAGAGCTTCCGCAAAGACGTCCCGGTTGCCGTTGACATCATCAGTGATATACTTCAAAACTCCAAGCTTGAGAATGCTGCGGTCGAGCGCGAGCGGGATGTCATTCTTCGCGAGCAACAGGAAGTTGATAAGCAGCTTGAAGAAGTTGTGTTTGACCATCTACATTCCGTTGCATTCCAAGGTACATTCATCATTCTGTTCTTTCCTGCTATTACCGACCTTCCATAGGCCAGCCCCTTGGCCGGACAATTCTTGGACCCAAAGCCAACATTTTGTCCATTAGGCGTGATGATCTTTCGAGCTACATCAAGACCAACTATACTGCTGACCGCATGGTTCTCGTCGGTGCAGGTGGTGTTGACCACCAGGAGCTTGTCAAACTTGCCGAGAAACACTTCTCATCTCTCCCTGTCTCTCCCAACCCTATCCCTCTTGGTCGTCTTGCCCATTCTCATACTGACTTCATTGGCTCGGAAGTTCGGATCCGTGACGATGAACTTCCATGTGCCCATGTTGCCATCGCTGTTGAAGGCGTGGGCTGGAGCTCCCCTGACTACTTCCCCATGTTGGTGATGCAATCAATTATGGGTAACTGGGACCGTTCCTTGGGTGCTTCTCCTTTGCTGTCTTCGCGACTCTCCCATATCATCTCTTCGAACAACCTTGCCAACAGTTTCATGTCATTCTCCACCTCCTACTCGGATACCGGTCTCTGGGGCATCTATCTGGTGTCAGAGAACCTTATGAATCTCGACGACATGGCTCATTTCACACTCAAGGAATGGACACGCATGTCGATGGCTCCCACCGATGTTGAGGTCGAGCGTGCAAAGAGCCAACTCAAGGCAGGCCTTCTCCTTAGCTTGGATGGAACCACAGCTATTGCGGAAGATATTGGCCGACAGCTGGTCACTACAGGTCGTCGTATGACACCTAAACAGATCGAAAATGCCGTTGATGCTGTTACCCCCGATGAAATCAGGCGTGTTGCCCAAAAATATCTCTGGGATAAGGATGTACGTTTGATCTCGCCTGCTTTTGCCACAATGGATATTGACGAGCACCGCGTAGATTGCAGTTGCAGCTCTTGGGCCTATCGAGGGTCTCCTTGACTACAACCGCATGCGGGCAGATACGGCTTCGATGATATATTAATGTATGGTGTTTTCGTGTCATTCTCAAAAAATTTTGCCTAAATATTCCTTAGGGACAGTGGCCATAGCAGCGTAGCTAGATGTCATGACTCCCCTGTCATTCACCTCGAATTAGACCACGGAATAAATGATCTTTAATACGAGAAGCGTCTTTGCTGAGACGATTATCTGAATTGCTTCACGGGACGCTAGGCACCGAACCACGTCCGTCGGGAATATGCGGGTGGATGACAGTTTTACTTCAAGGAACTATCTAACTAAAGTTTTAATCCTGAGCCTGAGCGTCGTCGCTGTGTTCATATCCCTGTGCCAAAATGTGCGGTTGAGACGAGATGGCTCAAGCAGGGGAGGGCACCTTGCTCGAACGCGTACAAACAAGAGCAGTGGATTCTCAGGGGTGTCAAGCTAGGGGTCATTGGCATTCGCGAACGAGTCCGATTCTAGCCAAGTGGTTGTCAACTCCGAGTCGTCACGCCATGGCCAAGTCCAGCCAAAATATTACAGTAAGCATCACCGCCAGCGTGACAATCAGTAACGATTCCAGACAACGAAACACAAACACTCGATAGCAGCCCCCAAGCGAGTTCGTACATTACTTCGGACATCTAAGCTGAACCTAGGCCACGCTTCCACCTCGTGAAGTCCCTTTCGGGCGATACTTGACAACCCAAGGATGCCGAGAGACCTCTGTCAACGGAAGCCGATCTTCCGGATTGTATTTCAAAAGCTATGAAGCAGGATTAGCATGTCGGACACAGATCTTCAGCATAGATGTGCCATACCTTCGAGATGAGGTCCCTTGCTTCGGGTGAAATATGCGAGGGTATACGAAGGTCAACTTTTGCTATCCGACGATATGTGGCTGTGTCAAGATGAGCCTTGGGCTGCTTGAATCTAATAGGGAAACCAACCGTTGGTGCTGCTCCTGTCTTCGAAGGGTGGATTCCCAACCATAAATTCATAGGTGAGCACTCCCAACGCCCAGTAGTCCACCTTTTCGTTGTGCTCTTTCCCCTCTACCATCTCCGGAGGTAGGTAATCCAAAGTACCGCAGAGTGTCATTCGGCGATTGCTGGGGGCATGTACACTCCACCCGAAATCGCCAATCTTAAGCTCGCCACTGATACCCAGCAAAAGGTTCTCTGGCTTAATATCTCTGTGGATAACGTGTTTCGAGTGCAAGTACTGCAGTGCGTCTGCCATTTGGTCGATATATCTCGAGCTGCGCTTCTCGGAGAAATGCCCATGCTTGCTCAGTTGCTTGTACAGTTCGCCCTTGCCTGCGAACTCGAGCATAAGGAAGATACGTTTCTCGTCATGAAAATAACCGTATAAGCGTAAGACGTTTGGATGACGAAGGTTCTGTTGAATTTCTATTTCACGACGGATCTGCTTTTCAACGCGAGACTGGACGATTTCGGACTTGTACAGGCACTTGAGGGCAAGGATGTAGTGCGGTTCGACTTTGGTGCGAACCATGTATACGCGACCAAATTTGCCCTTTCCAAGAGGGCGGCCGATATCGAACGAGGTCAGGTTCCATTCGCGGGTGGGTTGGGTTCTGGAGGGACGTCATGGCAAGAACGCTAACACAACGATGTAACGCACTTCGAGACGCTTGAATCGAGGGCCAAGTCTTTGGCGGCTTCCCCGTATACCTTCTCGCCTCTCTTCTCGTTGTCAATTTCGAACCCGCCGTCATACTTTCCGATGTCAACAGTGGGCGGTTTGGTGATGGGTTTGGTCGGGGGTGGCGGCGGCGTAGTGGTTCTGTTCTCTGTGTTTGTCTGATTTCGGAGAGCGGATGGCTGGGTAGGCTTTGGGATGGGATGGGGAGGAGCATATTTAGAGACAAGCTTGGCAACGTTCGTTTGACTAGGCTGTTTCGGCTGCGCTGCCCGAGCTGGGGGTGGAATTGCTGGCTTTTTGGAGGAGATTTCCAGCGCCGCAATTTGCTTGGTGACGGATCCGATTGATGCCATCTCTTGTTAGACTCGTGGTGAACGAACTACACAAGACACGAGACTCGAACACGCGCCGTGGTCACGTGAACGTAGTTTACGTCTCGTGACTATGAAGTACTACTCGGTGCCCCGAATACTCCGAGACTCCGGAGTATTCTGTTCTGTGGTGCTTGTACGGATGCTTCACTTCCGGGACCCACACCATACTTAGCCCGGGTGATTACACACAAATCAGTAGGACATCCACCGCTCGAATCAAATTTAGCGTGATACTCTCCAGGTCATAGCGAATCCAGCAAGGTGGATGATATAGTTCCTGAGGAAGACGGCAATCGCATATCCATTCCAAGGGCGCCCTGTGAGCACATCAGCCGGAATTTTCCTCGAAATGGTCTTCTCAGTTACCAAGGTAGCGACTCCCTGTGACCACCATGTTTGGACTCATCTACAATAACAAGGGTCCGGGCCTATGCGGACAATGTATGAGTCCGAGGCGGCAATATATACACCGCTTCTTGTGTCAGGAATCTCGTATCAGGTATGGTTCAGCGCAAGGGTCACACTGGCACCTTGAAACACACTATAAAGACACGTAATTTCTGGGAATAAGACGAAAGAAAACCTACCACATACCAAAGTCAAAGATAGAGCAATAGTTAGAAGATTAGAAGTCACGGTAGAGTGGGAGGGAAAACACTTAACTCGATTAGTCAAGCGCTCGCAATTTCTATGGAATATTCCAACGCATCAAAGTTCTATAGCTGCGCTTTCACAAGTTGGTAAGATACGTGGTAAGCCAGGCCTGTCAATGGAGCAGACTAACAGCAAAATTTTATATTTTCAAAGTTAATGTTGTAGACTCTGAAATCTATTCTTCTCGGGAAGGATTGGCCACGAAGAGGGCTACAATAAGCACGTGGTTTAAAAACCATTGGTCCAGCTGACCCTTAAGAAGTGTCAGTTCCCTAAGTATGCCACACGTGCATTATCGTTGATTGGCTCACTAGTCATGCAAGAGGTGGGGAACGTGTTTCGTTCAGCAACTGGACACACTGTCCTACATTTAAGAACAACTACATGACCCTTTGAAGGGCTACCACGGGTCACTGCATCCTTCACAGACCAATCGAATACAGCTCACAGGAAATCGATGGCTTCTTGGATGTTACTGAGACAGTGGTATCAGTAGGCGAGACAGACTCAGGTTTCTCCAGGACATCCTGCGAAGACCCTCGATTCTCCAGTGGATTCTGGAAGCCGGCACGTTAGGTGATTAGCAGAGAGACAAAAGGGCGCGAGTGATTTTTATTGAAACGAACGTTGTGACTATAAGCTGAAACGATACTAGGTCTTAGGCGAGTGCTTTGGTAGTTTCAGCAAAGACCAAGATCGGTAAACACACACACCCTTATGAAGTTACACGCGCAGTGGAGTCGAGCTTTGAAGTCAAATCCTATAAAGTTGTTGATTAGATCAACTTTGGACTGAGAAGAAAGGGGTACAGTAACGAACCACCATGAGTTGATAGTCCACCTCAGATCCGAATTACAGAATGATCTCAACTTCCTCTAACGCGACCATCGACTTCACGGTTAGTGACTAGTTTCATCTAATGTGTATGAGGCAAGAGATATGCTGGTCACCAGAGTAGGTTTCATCTGAACTGGCCCCTGATGAGAACAGGTCTCTGTTACAGCGGCGAAAGGCACACCGCCTGCAGGGCAATAAGTGTTTTGATGACGCTTCATTGAGCACAAGGCGTGCGGTATTAGTGGTTTAGAAATGGTGACCACAGGCGTCTACCATGTCCGCTAGCCAAATGGAGATGAAACGGGAATAGAAAACAAAGTGGGGTTGTACCGAAATCGGCATACATTGAGGAAACTGGATTGCGTTTTGTCCGAGTCCCCGGATTTACAACGGGGAAACGATTCAACTTGAGGTTCCTTCCCTCCGGACTGACCGGTAAGTACAGATGACATTTCCACGAACTTGGATAACGAAAGCTAGGATTTGCAATAGGTGTCGATGCCATGAGAGAGAACAATGGGTTTAGCATCCACGTCGTCAGCTTCTCAGATCAAGACACCAAGTCTTATACCTTGGTGATACTCCACACCAAGTACCAGAACCCCTCACCAGTCTCGGACTTCACTGGTATCAACTTCATTTCAAGTTTCACGGTGTCAGGTGAGAAAACTGCCGCATCAGGACCGCCAACGTTGTCCACAGGATCGGAAAGAGCACGCAGACTAGTAGACTGCCCGACCCACATTTCTTTCCATGACTCGGGATCATGGCAAAACATTGTAACGTCCTTTTTGGAAAGCTTTCCGGTGATAACACCCTTATTGGGTAATGCTATGTGACCACCAAATATGATGCTACCACTCCTAGTAGACAAAAGGGATCCCAAGGCATTGGCGAGTTGATACTGATCTTCCTTTGAGAAAAGCTTCAAGAATGATTTTCAATTGATCTGCAGCCATAAAACGTCCAAGTAGTGGGTAATGTGGGACTCACATGGAAGAACGAAGCAGCCCATATAACCGAAACGTGACCACGAAGATCATTCAGTGTGCTGATATTTGACAAGTTGATGTCTGAGAGAGGTTTCGATTTGTTCGTGGAAGGAGACAGGAAAGCTGGGTCGAGGGCATTTCCCGCCACAAAAGTAGCCGGAAATGACTCTGGAGAGGAACGAAAGAGTACGTGACCGAGATCCCAGAGTTCTAACAACGGTTCGCCCATCAGGGTGCATCAAGGATCAAACGCCTCAACATAAAAGGAAAAAGCTGATTTCACCTTGTCTTAGATCCGACGCGACAATTTGTTTGGCAGGAAAGCCATCCTGTGCAGCTTTGCGTGCGTCGTTTCCAACTGGAAGCATGTGTTTTGCGGTATCGCATGTGGGTAACGCGAAGTACATACAGCAGCATCCGATATCAAGGAGCAGGGCCCCTTTCCTTTCTCGACCCAGTCTTAAAATGTCCTTGTAAACGGGCATCTTGGATATCTTAAGCCTTGCATGTACATGAAACACCGACCGCCGAGACAGGTATAACAATGAGCCTACTTTGTGAAGTTGAATGAACGTATACAAGGGTAAGGGACGACCTAGAGTGGCATTAAGGTGAATTACAGGGAATAGTCTGCTCCGCTGAGCACATACAGCATATGCTTGTGCTTGGACATGCAGAATGTGTTCCTTGAGTTCATCGTCATCATTGATACCAGTGACGGACTTAAAGAACGCTGAGGATTCTGTGTCTAATGCATAAAGACTGGGATCGAGGTCCGGGGTTGTCAGTAATGTTCTCTTCTTGTCGAGACCCTGGAGATGATTCATGGCGTATGGGAAGTGACTAAAGAGCCGCCCTGCAAAAAACAAATGCTTATGTGTCTTTTCTCGGAATCGTCGCCCCTGGCGGAGCCTGGCAATACGGCTCCGCAACAATGCAATTCGAGTCAGCTACGGACCTTCAAGTTGCTGTAACAGGCTAGAGAGTTGACTCGAATAAGCCTGAGGATGAAGGTAAGCCAGTGGGCATGCTCGACTCGTTGATTGGCCGTGGCAGGCGAACCCATCGGCTCGTTTACCAGATTGTATCCACGACTCCCTGATGCACGTTTCGGGCTTACTACTCTGCCCCACTACGCAAGGACTCTCATCAACCGTCTGGCCTTTGATCTACTAGATTCGGTATATCATCTTCCCGTAAGTTCCTTATAAAAAGTGATGGTTGCAGTGTTGATATATAGCAATAAACATTCAAGTATGATGCCCTCGTGTTTCTCAGAAATAAAGGGTATTCATAATCACTGTAACTAGGATTGCGAAGCCAACATTCAATACTTATTCCTGTGCGTGATCATGGTTCTTTTGTTTGAACGGCGATTACCCGTATCCTTTACAGATAAGTTCTGTGCCTGTATCAACTGTCACCTAGCCTAGACCCTGAGTCTGATTTGCAAATATCTGCTGGTTCGCGAAATTGTATACTGGGGTGGCCAGCGCAAAATACTAATATGCAATAACCATTAATCGCGAGATGATGGCATTCTGCTCGGTTTTCCTCTGTGATCCATGTGTTGAGAAGTGAGTCGCGTGTTCCTCTAATCAAGTAACCTGAACGACACCCTAAAGATAGGCTTTTTAACGACGCGATGCTCAACAAAGTGCCCAGTCGTTACCAACTCACATCCTTCGGAGGATGCCGCACTCAATTCGAACTTGTTTCATCTGTCGAGTTTACCTATCTGTGAAAATGAGAGAAGACTACACGGTGAGACGCTGGTATTAAACGTGCGTCTAGTGAACCAGAAGTATCAAGCCCGAGTTTCAGCATTGCAAAGCTAGCCAGACTGATCTTCGTCAACGTTGGTCTAATTTTAGAGGGATAGCTGGTTTGGGGTGTCGAAACACGCACCATCTTCACGCTATTACCTCAGTGTCCGATTCCTCCCTTGGTTTAAAATCTCGGTCGACCATCTCAGATGGCCAAGAGTTCCCCAAGACCATGGGATCCCCCTGTCAAGAAAATCTTCCTACCAAGGATCGGAAGGAGTCTGCCGCTTTCTGGAGGCGGAAGAGGCTTGGCATAATTTGCTTTGCTTTGGTGTGCACGATGTTCATCGGAGCGCTGGATAATGTAAGTTAAAGCTCTTGCTGCCAAGAGATACATCTGACAGGGGATTCGCAAGTCCATGGTCGGAATTGCGCTCCCCACCATCGTAGCGGATCTTCGCGGGGGCGACTCCTACACCTGGGTTGGAAAGTAGGCCCGATTATTTTCATTATCGGGTTGGTTTAACACATTGCACCAGTGCATACTCGCTTGCTGTCGGCGCGTTTAGCCCCTTGTATGGAAAACTCTCCAACATGTTTGGTTGAGTCTTTTATTTATAATACATGCAAGCGATATTCCTGACCAATATCTGCATCAGGGCGTAAAACAATCCTCTATTCGTGCATCGCTATATTCTTGGTCAGTTTCGTAGTTGAAACGTGGCGTCCCACTTACTATAATTCCCATACCAGATCGGATGCGCGCTCTGCGGAGCTGCACAAAATATGACTTGGTTGATTGTATGCAGGGCAATTCAAGGTATAGGCGGGGGTGGTGTCACGCAGCTCTCGGTTATTATTATGTCTGATCTGGTTCCATTAAGAGTGTACGCCAAGAAAGATAGTTTGTCGACTCAGCTGATGATTTTACAGCCGAGGGTATTACGGTGGCTTGCTTGTCGCTACGTCTGTTGCTGCAAGGTGGTTGTTTCGCGAAATTCAAGTCTCAAGTGCGTTAACAGTGTCTTGGCTAGTGTGGTCGGTCCACTTCTTGGTGGCGTACGTTGTCTTATTCGAAATGTCTGGGACACTGTTAGCTAAATCAACCAAGGCTCTGGTACATCATGCGTCATGGAGATGGTGTTTCTTCATTGTTTTGTATGTACATGCTACAGCTGCAGTTTATTCCAGCGCTGCTGATCACGAAATATTCAGGCCCATTGGCTGCGTTACAGTGACATTGCTATTGGTTTTCCTTGATATCCATCCCGGGAAAGATCAGAAACGCACACTTCGTGATCATATCTCCAATTTTGATTTTATTGGGCTTGTCACTCTCGTTACAGGTGTAGTTTCTCTCCTCGTGGGGCTCAACTTTGGCGAACGTGGCTGTAAGTCCCTTATGTTTTAGTTGGCTGGATTTTTTTTTTTGACTTTTCGAAGGGTCTGAGCCAAGGACAATCAGCCTCCTGGTTGTTGGAGTTGCTCTACTGGTCACTGGCGGAATAAACGAGGCATTCACGAAACGTGCCGCTATCCTTCCCTCCCGTCTATTTGAGGTGAATTTCGAGGCCGAACTTTGCATATTGTTCTGATAATATCCAAAGATACGGACTAGTGGATGTCTCCTGGCTACCGCGTTTTTACATGATGCTGCATTCTCTCCAGCAACAATGTGAGTGAGGACAATTCAATCCGGGGCTGAGGAACGCTTTGTTAATCCGAATTTTAGCTATCTTCCTCTATTCTACCAAGGTTCCACTTTCTCGTTTGCCGTTAAGACTATTTAATTTACGTGTCTTCAGTACTCGGCTCTTCCCCCATGGGTGCAGGAGTTAGGTATCTATAGCCCCTGCGTTTATAGTTTTTTCCTACTCACTATTTTATGTGTAGGATGCTTCCGTTCCCCGTGGTGGCTTCCACTTTTGTCCTCATCTCTGGATTAGTTGTCTCGAGGACTGGGAAATGCCGTCCCGCGATCTGGTTCGGGAGTACATTGTTCGTCGTAGGTACAGGGCTCATGACCATGCTAGACTACACCTCCAGCATGTGTGTACCCTTCTCCTCGTAGTGTTTGTTTCGAGCGCTCAATTATTCTGAAGCGCCGAGCAGGAGATTCTCCCGATGGTCAAATCAACGGGGTCGGGTTTCTTAATCCAGATATCGCTGGTGGCACTTCAGGCAACGGTTCCCCAGGAAGATATGGCTCCTGCAACGACTGCTTACCTGTTCCTTCGGTAAAGAACCCTTTTTCGTCCTCTACAATTCGCTAGATATTATTGGTGTTTTTTTCAGTACGTTAGGCGACTCAGTAGGACTTGCGGTCGGACAGGCTATTGTGGCCGCGATTCTTCCAAAGAAACTCGCAGGTATCCCGAATATTTCCAGTCTCGGATTTGGCGACGATATCGCGTCTCTTATCGAAAACATCAAGGAAGTCCACCTGATTCCTGTATGCTACCTGGTCATTTCATTCGTGGGGTTGTTGACCGATTGTCCCCTCGACGCTGCCAGGACATCACCCTTCGTGACGCAGTGTTGCAAGCGTGGTGTAGTTCGATTGCAATGGTGTGGACGGTGTCCACGGGATTGGCAGGACTCAGTCTGTTCTTGACCCTATTTTTACGAGAGTACTCGTTACACCGCGAGACAGAGCGTAGTCTGAGTGGTGACATTAAGGACGCGGAGGATGGCAAGAAGAACTCGGCGACCGTGGAGGAGCTGGAAGTGGTGCATTGATGCATTACCATGTACCTGGGCCGAAAGCGGTCACTCAGGCTGTACCAAAGTATTCTGAGCCGGTAGCCATATTTGTCGAATCACATGCCGGTTGCGCTGCATTCACACTGGGCCAGCGTTCGCTGCCGCTACCACTGAAGATGATAACCACGTCGCTCACCGAGCTCCTGCGCATCCGGATGTACGTACACCAGCGAGCTCGTGCCACCGTTCTTACCATCGTCCGCGTTCCTAGACCAGTCGTCCAAGGTGGAATGCAATGGTATGAGCATGCCAGTGTTCATTCACCTCACGGGGGCCGTTCCAAACATACTTCACAGGGTTGGAAAGCCTCCCCTTGTCGCCGCCATCTCCAACGCGGGCGGTCTCGGTGTGTTTGTCGAGCCTGATGAGATGCAGCACTGACTAACGGCGTCAACGTCTACAGGAATCTTGACGGCTCTTACCCAGCCCAGTCCTGACGCCTTGCGTCGCGCTGTTCGCGAAACAAGAGCACTCACCGATAAGCCGTTTGGTGTCAACCTGACTCTCCTTCCTACCATCAACCCTCCGGACTACGAAGGCTATGCACGAGCCGCTGTCGAAGAGGGCGTTCGGATCTTCGAGACCGCTGGGAACAACCGTGGGTTTTCGTCGCCCTGACGTGTCTTGCAAATCTGACGCCGGTTCGTAGCGGGAAAGCTCATCCAGTTCTTCAAATCGCAAGGGTGCATCGTGATTCACAAATGTACGACCATTCGACACGCAAAGGTCGGTTTGACTGTCTCTCCTCTTTTGCAATGCGCTGACCAACCCGAACGCAGTCTGCAGAGCGGATGGGTGTTGATGTTCTCAGCATTGACGGCTTTGAATGTGCGGCAAGTGTGAATTCGACTGCGGGACAAGCATCTAACAGCGATTCAAAGGCGCGGGTCATCCAGGGGAAGAGGATGTCGGAGGGCTGGTACTGGTAGGGAATTCACATCCTCTAGGAGGTCGCTAAGCACCGACCATTATGTAGCTGGCTAGGGCGACACAAGAGCTGAAGGTACCATACATTGCATCTGGAGGGTTCGCAGATGGTCGCGGTCTGGCGGCCGCCATGGCCCTCGGTGCTGCGGTAAGTTCTCATGTTGGCCTTCGTTCGTGAAAATGTCTCAATTCCCAACAGGGTGTAAATATGGGTGCGTAGATCTGCCAAACTTGACTCCGAGAGTTGCGAAGCGCATGTTCCAGGTACACGCTTCATGTGTACGGTGGAGAGGTACGTATATCAGTGTCTCTCCAGTGGGCCACTTTGCCGAAAGACGATCAGTCCGATCCACCAGAACATCAAGGAGAAGATCGTCTCATCCTCCGAGCAAGACACCGTTCACATCTTCCGTACTCTGAACAATACAGCGCGAGTATTTAAGAACATGGTATCAAAGGAGGTGGTTGCGCTTGAGCAGCGGCCAGGGGGGGCGCAATTTGCCGACTTACGAGATCTTGTGTCGGGTGCGAGGGGTAAGGTCGTGTATGACGTCGGAGACCCGGAGTATGGGATTTGGACTGCTGGCATATCCATGGGCCTTATCAAAGATATCCCTACATGTGATGTTCTGCTGAGCAGGATCGAAAAGGAGGCCGAGGAAATCATTGTAGGAATGAGAAAGCAAATCAATGTTAGAGCTAAGCTTTGAGAGTACTTTATACCTTTTGCCGTGCAGGTGTACTCACAGTTGTGATCCGATTGATGGGTTCCATCCTCCTACTGGTCCGATGATTTACGCGTAGCATAACCTTCATCCTTATCTTGCATTGCTTGTCTGACTTGGTCTCTCCAGATCTCGGAAAATTCAGTTATGCTCTTTCCTACACTGAGGCTCAGGGCCTCCACAGGTACCATGTTGTGCTGGTGCGCCGGCGCATTACGTGTTGTGGCCAGATGCATGGGTGAATCTACCACCCGTGATTCTGGGAGGTCGAGGGTGGCTGTGCTCCCGCCGGATGACTTGTCTTTTTCACGAATTGCTAGGAAGAAGAGGTCATTAAGGTCTTCATAGCTGAACAAGAGTGGATCTGTGCGCGGTGCGTAGGGGCCGAAGTCAAGGACATGTCCTTGGGACAGATCGCGCGTGAGTAGAAGATCAAAAACGTCTGGGGATATCCACCAGTCATAGAAATGAATAAAACGGTCAGCTCTGCTTGGAATTTGGCGAAGGGCGCGTACAATCTGGTTGAGTGAGGGTCCAGTTGGGCCGAATGTTTTCTTCCCACAAACGACTGACAGTTAATTTGATCTTTGATTGTGTGGAGGGATCAGTCATATAGTCGTAGAAATTCATATCTCTTTGTGTTATCCCTGGACGTACAAGATGAGTGAGGTGGTTCGTGATCTGAAATCAGTTCGAACGAACCGAGAAGGATATCGTTTCTTACGAAACATCGTATCTCTCGACTTCGGTCCACGGGGTACCATTTCCTGAGTACTAGCTCTAGGTCGTACGGTGATTGCTGGACCGTGCCGCACCCTTCAAAGACACGTTCGGCGCTCAAATCATGCGTAACAAAGTCGGAAGATTTCAGCAGAAGGTAAACATCGGCCGGGGAGGTGCATTTAAGGGGTGAGGACCTCGGTAGGACCCATGCTGCATCCTGATGCCCTGGTCATGAAGGGTGAAGAAAAAGTGGTTTATTCCGTGCACACCTTTGGGGAGGAGAAGTTCAATTTCGGAAAGACTGCTTGATATTCGTCGATAACATTACGTATCGCAGTGTCCAGCTCTGGAAACGAGAAACGCGGTATGTCAGGTTCCGATTCGTCGGAGTTTTCGTCTTCGTCCCCATCGGAAAGTGTGCTCTCAGCTACACTGTGGGTGGCTCAGCGATGCTCTCAGAGCGGGAGTAACAGACCAACACGTCTTCAGAGCCTTCCGGGACGAATACCCCATCTGACTCTAAGTAACACTTAAACGACTGGTCCAAAGGTCTGATTATCGTCGATCTGATGGACATGAAAGAGAAACAGGGAAACCAAGAGGAGAATTGGAACGCTAGAATGTAACTTGCATCGAATTTGGGGAACACAGCAATTCCAGAGCGGACCACTTCGCTCGTTACAATCATGGTCAAGCTTCAAGTCGACTCGAGCAGGCTGACCGTTAACACAATATGGGTCACGTGACCTGCCTACATTTTATATGCTCGACTTGCTATTACAATAATATTATCGTTTATCATGCCACCTTTGAATATCGACGTCGATACGTTCGCTGCATACTCGGATGCGCTTCAAGCAGCAGCCCTCGCCACCACCCATCTTGCGGCGACATCTTTGCCCGCAGACCTCTCTTTCCACCGTTCCATCGATCCAGCCCTAGCTCATGATGTGGACGTGTTTTCAGACCGCGTTCTCGCTTTGGCCAGCAGGCTCGTTCACCTCGCAAGTGGAAAGATGAGCAGGCTGCAAGAAGAAGAAGATGTCGTGGACGAGTTCGTGCGGAATATTATAGACCCGATGGAGGGGATGCTGGAGAGTACGGACAGTGCACTGGATGTATTCCTTGGGAAAAGAAGAGACCCTGCCATTCATGTTCCCGCTGTTCCCGTCGATCCACATCAGAAGAAACCAAAGGCACGCATCTATTACTGTTCGGCCTCTTCGGTTTCGCTTACGTGGAGGGCAGAAACAACCATTCCCTCGACACTTAGATCCAGCCCTTTCTCATGCGAGCCATATACCGAAACCACAACTGTCGTTTAAACATGTTCCTTCCAACACTGACGAATCTCCGTACATCCCCGCAACGCTCATACCACACAAGTGGTGTGCCAAGGTCCCCCTCGGGTACGTCTTCCGTGGCGAGGAATCAAATCAGGACGCCAAAGATGGACACGAGGATGAAGATGACGGAGAGGGGAGGAAACGCACCACGCATCCTTATTATTATGAGTTGACACATCCTTCCTACCCCGATCACGTATTCAATCCGCCAGTGGAACCTTCACTTCCTTCACCGCTTGGGACATTGCGAACGTCGACAACCTCTCACTCACTGACATGGATCTCGACTCCGAAAGCCTTCCTTTCCATGGCGAACTCGATCTCTTCAGTAACAGAACTCGCTGTCGATCTGGAGCACCATTCATATAGGTCCTACAAAGGATTCCTAGCTCTTATGCAAATATCGACTCGACAAGAGGACTTTGTGATTGACCTATTAGTACCGGAAATCAGGGAAGGGCTCAGGCAAGGAAAGGGTAAAAACGTTGCAAAAAACGATGAGGCGCAGGTGGCAAGTGAAGCTGGCCAAATCATCGCAAGAATCTTCGCGGATCCGTCAGTCATCAAGGTACGTTCATTTCCTTAATTAGATTTGATTGTTTAGCTTGCATTCCCCGTGGGTTTCAACGCTAGGTCTTCCACGGTGCAGAGTCAGACGTCGTATGGCTCCAGCAAGACTTCAATATCTTTCTCGTTGGATTATTTGATACATTTCACGCCTCCAAATTGCTGGGTAAGTGTCCGTAATGTCCTCTCTCTTGATCGCAATTGACAGTTGATGGTTCTACTCAGAGTTCCCAAAGCATAGCCTTGCTTATCTGTTAGAGACCTACTGTGATTTTACGCCTGACAAACGGTACCAGCTTGCTGATTGGAGGATTCGGTAAGCTTTCGCTTTCCTTCATACAATCCTCATTAGCTGACGGACTTCTACCATGTAGACCTCTCCCTGCTGAAATGTCAGCCTATGCGCGTTCCGATACACATTTCCTCCTATACATTTATGACGTGCTCCGACTGTCGCTTATCGAGCGAATGTCCTCTACTATATCCATATCCAATGAAACTTCACTCCCAGATACGAAGGAAATGGGCCATGGATGTAGTCTCATCCTTAGCGTTCTGGCTCGCTCGTCTCGTACTGCCCTGAGGCTCTACGAGGTCGAAGTATACGACGCAGAGAGTGGCACAGGTTCTACTGGGTGGGATACGCTTGCTAGGAAGTGGAATAAATTTGCGTTAGTAGGTTCTCCCCCACAGATGCGAGGAGCAGCAGCCCAGGGGCCACAGGCAGCCGTGTATAGGGCTATTCATCGGTGGCGAGAAAATGTGGCTCGGGAAGAGGATGAGAGTACACGGTTCGTCTTTGCTGATTCATTTACCCCACATCGACCAACGATATTCTTTCAGGTATGTACTCTCGACCCACCACCTTTTTCTCTTGGCGGAACGTTCCCCTACCACCATTCCGGACTTGCTTTCAGTGTTAGGTGGACCTGGGGGTGTCCACGGAAGCCTCCCTACTATGTTAAAACGTCGCACCGGAGAACTGGTAGCGGTCATCAATGGCATTATGGAGGCTACTAACTCAACGTCCAATCCACAAGAGTTAATGGAACATGGACGCGGAACTACCGGGATGGTGGATTCGACAACAGTGGAGCAGTCGGAAAGCTTCGAAAATCCTCTCGCAACAGCGGCAACAGTAACCAATGAGTCACGGCTCTGGACCCTCCCCCCTTCGCCCACGTCAGCTACCATGATTTCGATCTCATGTTCATCCTTGCTTGGCGTCGAGCTCTCCAAGGAACGTGCGCCAGAGAAAAGGGTTGTATCACCATCTTTGGTTGGTACACAAAGCTCCTATCTTGCCACGGAGAGTGTCCTATTTGGAACTGCATTGTCCAAAGTAAGTTTCGTTGCTTGAGGCATGTAACTCTTGTTTCTGTCCCTTGACTGTGATCTATGCGGCTCGAGTTTCTCTCTTCCTGCCACGCTCCTAAGCTTCTCGCAGTCTTTCTTGGTGTATCGCAGTGGGCCCTATCTTGGTGCTTTTACGCCATTTCTGCTTGCACTGTTAGACTTGCGTAGTTAAGGCCTTGCCATGATTGGCTCCTTTTACTCTGTATGCTCGTGTGTCCATGCTGACAGCTCATGTTTCTGTTATACTAGACCACATCAGCTTCCTCGTCTGGTATGATCAAGTCCACTCTTTCATATGCCAAAATATCGGACGATTCCGCCGAACGTTTCAAAGATCTCATGGAAAAGATACACAAAACGTTGGTTATTGCGCCAATCGTACCGATGCCATCGGTTGTACCCTCTGTCAAGGTACGTCGTGTGTTTTCTTCGTAACATTGCGGGATGTTCCCTCGCACGGCGATTGGTTGTCGAGATGTCGCTCAGTTGACAAATTATACTCTTCACGTTGATGCAGACGCAGGCTATGGAGACGTCACTGTTGGGTGTCCTAGTCAATGCTAGGATGGAAGAAAGCAAAACTGCTGTGCCTGAAACACCTGACCTTGTACCTTCGGGCCCCGCGGGTCAAATTGAGATCGCGTTCATTCCTGCCCACAAACGCCAAATGCTTTCGAATCAGCAAGATCAGGATTCCAAGGACGATACAATTGTCGTTGTGGGACAGGCCAGCGCCAGACAACGAAAACGAAAACGCGACAAGGCTAGAAGCACCGCTCAATCCTCTCAATCGACGTCCGGAGCACGATCGGGAGGTGCCGGTACATCTGCTTCTACCGGTGATCATGATCTGAAAGTGGAGGAATTTGATTATTCGGGTGTGCCAAACTTGTTGGACGACGAGAGCCGACCTGACGACACACGGTCTGCGCACGAAGAAGACGAGAGGAAAAAGAAGAAGCAAAGACATGGGAAAGGTATGTCGACACCCTTTTTCGATCAGTGTTCAGCAAAATGCGGACACCGTATGTTACACCTCTTGCGTGGATTTTGCTTTGTCTCCACTATGATGCGAGAGGGCGACGTATCAGCGCAACATCTGCCTCTGTACCCTTTTTCTTGCTTCTGGCTGACTTTTTTCGTTCTCCAACCAGGGTCCGGACTTTTCGAGTACGGCAACTTTCGGGCACCACCAAAAGATCAACGTGAAGTTAGGAATGGTAATAAAACTCACACATTTAGATGAGATCGTATCCATATCCTTTCGAGAAGCAACACGAGCCTTCTGGCCTGATGTCTTGGTTGCGATTTGTCGAGTGCCGCATTGGCAGTCCAGGCGCGTTAAGCGTGGCCAACGTGAAAGAGAGTGCTATCCTGTCTATTAACCAGATGTTCTGAGCAGGATTTGCTCTTTTGCGATTCGAGGCTTTTGAGCTCTGAGTCGAAGTGTAACGCTGCGCGTTATGTACACTCGAGGTGAGAAGTCATGACCCATGCTTTAGAGCGAGTAAGAAGGTTGGGGCAAAAGAGGCAGATATACCTCATCCGCAGGAAAACGTTGAATAGTCCGGCCGGAATGTGGTAGCTCCAAGACGACGTTGCATGCAGCACAGCGGCAAGTGCGTCATTTGCTGGCGAGCCAGCCAAGCAACGCTTTGCCTCAGCACTTCAAGCAATGGGACGATGCGCAGGTTCGAGTATAAGAGTCAGTCAAGGAGGTGGGTAGTGTACAGTTTAAGTTTCTGCTGTTCTCTCGCTTTTTGAATCCGCATCATCCTCCTTGACCTTTTTTACGAGCATGTCTACCCCTTCCGCGACGGCCCGAACCCTCCGGGCCAACTCCCCTGAACCCCCATCTCGTCTTGCTAGAAAGCCTGCTATTGACACGGAATACCGGTCACCAAAGGAGGTTTCCGAAGAGGAATCTCATCCGGATATCGAACATGTTGCTGTCGATGACGACCCGCGTCAATGGACCCACATACAAAAGGCAAGTAGTCATCTCGATATGCGAAACATGACGCGACGATGTGCCGTACATAGACGACGACGCTGTGTATCATATCCACGGCCAGTTTGATTTCGACTCTTGCGTCCAACATTCAAAACCGTACGTCGCGTTCGCTCAGACGTCGATGAACTGAGCCTGCTACACGGCAGCGTTCCGGATAGCTACGAACGCCGTGATTATGCGTGATTTGCATGCGACCAACATCGAGATTAGCTGGTCGCTCGCGGCGTTCATCGCGGTGCAAGGCAACTTTCCGCTTGTGTGGAGCGCCGCCAGCGAAATAAAGGGTCGCAAGGTACGTCGTTCGACGCCAAACGCTTGAACGTGCGCTCACAAGCCAAGAGTAGCTTGTCTACCTCGCCGCGACCACCATCTTCGTGCTTGCGAGCGTCATTTTAGCCAACGCAAAAACGATCCACGTGCTGATTGGCATGCGCATCGTGCAAGCTGCTGGGTTTGGATCTTTTTTTGGAGACTAGCTGCGGGCCATGTACTGATCATTTAGGACTGCTTACAGATCCAGCGCAGCTCTGTCGATTTCGGCAGCCACCCTCGCTGACATCTACGAGCCGCATGAACGGGGCACGATGATGGGGGTATTTTATGCCGCACCGCTTCTTGGACCAGCCCTTGGACCTATACTCGGGGGCTGTTTATCGCAGGCTTTCGGGTGGCCGGCATGCTTCTACTTTCTCGGCGCATGTGGGGGCATCATTTTTGGGGCGTTCATATTCTTGTTCAAAGACACGTTCCGGATTGAACGCAGCTTGACTTACCAAGCTGCGTTGCGCAGGCGGAGAAATGCCGCAGGGAACCTCAAATCTGCTACCGCCTCCACGGTTGCAGAGAGCAAAACAGAGGCAGACGAGAAGGAAGCAAGCAGCAAGACGTCAGCGAAGCTGAGCTCAATCGAAGAGGGGAGGGCCGTCATCAAGGACGAGTCAGAGATCTGCGACGTCAGATTGTCATTTTCGGACATTAATCCGTTTTTACCGCTCTGGAGGATCTTGCAGGGAAAAAACAACATCGCGATCCTGTTTGCGAACGGTGAGTGATAGAAATAGTCTTGCGCATGGCCGAGGCATTGAGTGTGCGACTAGGGCTGGTATTTGCGTTCAGCTATTGTTTGTCCTACACGTGCACGCGAACGCTGAGCCTGCATTATGGGTACGATGCACTGTCTGTTGGGATAGTTCTTCTCTCGCTAGGAGCTGGTAGGTGCTTCCTTGAAATGAAACGTGAAAACAGGAAGCTGACCGAGGTAGGGAGCGTTGGCGGGAGTGTGATCGGTGGTCGGTGGTCTGATCATGTCGTGATGAAGCTGAAAGAAGCAAACAAGGGTCAATGGTATCCCGAGGTGGGTGTCCCTTGATCTCGAATGGGGACGGAAACGATGACGATTCGGGAAAGATGCGCCTGAAGAGTGCGACGCTGGCCATGGTCTGGCTACCACCCAGCGTCGTTGGGTATGGATGGGTGGCCGAGAAGCACGTTCACGTGGGCGTGATTTGCTTGATGCTGTTCTTGTGCGGGTTCTTCTCGATGTAAGCAACACGGGATAGAAGGCTGCAGAATGTTCTGACACGTTGTAGATGGATGTACTCATGTACGCTGGCGTACATGGTGGACGCAAACGCAGGTCGGTCGTGCAGTGCGGTCGCAGCGAACAGCTGGTTCCGGGGCACGTTGGCATTTATGTCTACGATGGTTGCTGTCCCGGTGCAGAACGCGGTTGGCGACGGATGGCTGTACACAGGGTTTGCGGTGCTCGTAGTCGTGATGGAGTTGCTCATCGTCCTTGTCCTACGCAAGGGAGCCTCTTGGCGGGAGCAGCGCACTTGATGGCATATGTTTTTATTTATTTATATAATTTAATTAAAATTAAGCGGTGGCTGTGCCCTATTACGCGGAATTTGCCGAGGGAGGACGTGTTGGAGATGAGACTGCGAGCATGCCAGAATAATCGACGTCCGTCGTCGTCGTCGAGCACAACCCCGAACACCTTCTCGACGTCGTCCGACGCATCCACAGTGCTCCCCAATTTCTTTCTTTCTCCCACCACCATGGGCCAGTCGCTCTCTCGTCGTCCCGCTTCAGTCTCGACCCCAGCGGCAGCGTCCGCACCCGACCCAGAGCCCGCAAACAGCGCATCCACCCCTCGTCGTTCTCTACCCCGCCGCATTCTCTCGACCTTGACAAAGCCAACCATGAGATCGCGTCCACTTTCTTCCTCCCTTACTCTGCCACCGAGACCCGAACAGACGCTCAGAGGGAAGAAACGCTCCTGGAGGCTCTCGCGTAGACACAAGGTCCCAGCTGGCACCGAAGGGGCCGTCCCTGAACGTATGGACCCCTTGACGGAGCATGACGACCACCACGTCGATCGTGACGTCGACGAATTTGGGGTCATCACACATCGCGTGTCCGACAGTCACGCTGACTCCCCGGCTCCGTCCGCCAAGGGAAAGGAAAAGGCGAAAGACGTTCCTGACATTGACGACCTCAACGAGGAAGATGACGAGTCCCCCATGCCGTCCTCGTCGACCGCTCCCCCGACAGGATCCACGGACTGTGTGGACGATGACGAACAAGTCGTCATTGCTCCAACTATCCCTCCTTCCTCTCTAAATCTACCTCCACCATTATCGCCATCACAATTAGAGCCAGAGTCTTCCTTCGCTCCTCCTATCCCGCTCGCACCCACATACTCGTCGCCGCCACAACCATCACCCCAACAAGCGAACGCAACCCCCCGTCCTTTTCCACCTCCCGGGACCCTCGTCGTCGTTCAAGGCGTCGTACATACGACAGATGTCCTCCGCTCTTCGGACCGTCCGGTGGCCATGTCCAATCCGACACCCCCGACGGTTAGCGATGCACTAAATTCGAACGCTAACAACGGTCTCGAGCCCGGTTCAACACGGCCTTCCTCCTTGCCACCCGGTGCTCGATCGCGCAACCCTCTCTCTGGCATTTTGCCCCGCCCCACCAGTATGCTTCCCACAGCGCTCCCTTCTCCTCCCTCAGAGCCTACGATCGGCTCCGCGAATATCGATTATCAGCGTCGACAAGCGACGTCCAATACCAGCGGTACAGCGGAGGATAACGAGGAAGATGATCGTGCGCATGCACATCCACATGGAATTTCAATGGCGCAAGGTCCTATCGGTCCATCCGGCCTTTCCGCAAGTAGTATTGACGTCCTGGGAACTTTATTAAGGTATGTCTTTGTGAACGCATGCGTACAGGTACTAATGCAGCCTTCCCCTCACCCGAAATAGCGTTGCCGCTGCAGCAACAGCCGCGTCTCTCTTGACGGGCTCATCAGAACCCATATTCTCTTCGGGACTCACGTCCTCTCAACCCCCACCGTCGTCCAACTCTATCCCTCAACCTCCCAGTTTCAATTCTCCCGTTCCATCTGAACGCCCACTTTCACCAACGCCGACGTCGGATGCAGGACGAATGAGACATGTGTGGAGTAGCCTTCGTGACCGTCTTGGACTTGGAAGCGGAGCAAATAACTCGGATCATTCTAGCGAGGCCACCTCGGGTCCAGGACAAAGTGCGCCATCTCAACCGTCCGACCCAACACGACCTCGCGACCCCCGCGAAATCATGCTCGCCGAGATGGCAAGAGCGTTTAACCTTGGCCTTGGTGGAGCGACGGCAGGTACACCATTTGCGTCTGCCAATCCTCCTGAGCTCCCGATGCCTGGCGATGCCGATGTTGTGTCCAGAGACAGAGATGCCGCACAACCAGTGTTTCCTCCGCCTGACAGCTTCGAGCGGTTCCTCATGGACCTCCAAGCCGATCTGAGGGTTACACTGATGCAGGAACAGGACTCGGGCGTTCCTCCGGAGCCTCCGCGAGGTGTTGATGAGACTGCTGAGAGTTTACAGGAAGATGAATCTATTCCCGAGCTGCGGAGTCTCTCTGATTCTGATTCTGATTCTGGCGATTTTGAGACGCGACCATTCGACAGTGATGATGAAGCCGAACGCGTCTGCGAAGAGGATGTGGATGACGAGGATGATGAAGAGGAAGCATGCACTGCACAAGAACAGCTCAGTGGGCGTACATCTCCAGCAATCTCTGCCCTCGGCTCAGGTATTCACTCTCCATTCGGTGTGAGAACCAGATCGGGATCCCCTTCGTCCTTCAGTGCCGCTGGTATGTCCGCGCCTCACACAGCACCCTTGCCGTTACCTACAGCAGTCTTATCGGGCGCCGATGGTGGAATTGCTGCAAACAATTCTGCCATAGATAAGGACATGGGCGGTGATATTGATGCTGCATACATGTCTTCCAGTGTTGCTGGCAGAATAGGAGCCCATCCTGCAAGAGATCTCAGCCAATCAGACATAAGGTCTGAAGAGGAGGCACTATCAGGCGTGACACACAGCCTGAACGCTTCACAGGGGAGACAGAGAGTAGAGGTAGAGGGTGCTTGTGCCGTTTCGGAGACCGTACCGCCACTTGGCGTCCAGAATCCTTCAAATGTCTCGGGAACCGAAACTGTGCGGGATTCTTTCCTTCCAGGAACGTCATCTCCCTCTGGTTCCGCGACGTATACTACTCCCGCCTCGTTGCCGGGAGAGTCAACGCTAAGTGCACAGGTTCCTCAACCATCCACCTCGTCGTCACCGACGTTATTGGACCCTGAGCCCACCACACAGAGCTCACCATCCACCAATTCAACGGCACCAGAGTCCTCAATGCCTTTCCGTTTACCCTTTACGCCAAGCTCGGCTTCACGCACCGAGCACACCCCTGGAGGGGGGATCAACTGGTGGAGGATGTACCGGTTCCCAGCAATTGTGTCCCCGAATCAAGGACAACACGGGCAACAGGGTGCATTACCACTATCACAATCCGCTTCCCGCACCACAGCACAAGAGCCGAGTCACGCTTCTGCTTCTCCCTGGGCACGCCCCACAGATCAGAATGAAGTGATTACGCCACGGGCCCAATCCCCAGGTGGACATAGTGAGCTGGCTGCGCCAGCACCAATACCCTCTACTGCTACATCCACCAACATGGCCGAACTGGTATCTACTCCCAATCATGGCTCCAGCATACCTCCATCTACATCTACAAATGGTCAAGACACCAATCCTCCCACGAACATAAGCGCCAACCCAGAACACCGTAACGTTGTCGTGCCCGTCATCGTGGTTGGACTGCAGTCCGTAAACATGGACAGACAGCCCCCACACATCCCTCACCCACATGCACATCATACACCAGACGGCGAAGATGGGGAGGCGATGGACTTTGACGGCTTGGAACAACCGATGTCGATGCCATTGCATATCCCCGAGCCACCCGAATTCCGCCAACATGCGAGCCCCTTGAATGCGACCCAGCAAGAACAAGGTGGTCAACAACCGGCTCGCGGGCGAACGTGGCAGAGTCGTGCTGCGAATGCGCTCAGGAATCTGCGGCCTTCCAGGCGAAATGCCGATGCTACCAGCCCGCAGCCGCAGGAAACCCCTGGTTCGAGAACGTTCTTGATCTATGTTATTGGGGGTACGTCTCCAGGGTCGCTCTTCCTACCATCCTCGCTGATGTGTGCCTTCGGCAGGGTACTACCCACCGGACCATCAGATCATCACCGGCGGTAACTTAGATTCCTTCGAGGCATTATGGTAAGTCCTTTTTCACCCGAGTTTCCTTTTTATGGAATGGTTACATTGTCGGGAACGAATAGGGAACTTGCCGAGTTATTGGGTCAAGTCAAGCCGCCAACGGTGTCTAAAGAGGAGATTGAAAAGTCTGGGTTAGAAATCATCAAAGCATCGGTGCTCGACGAGTATGCGAAAGAAGGACGCGTCGCAAGCAACTGCACGGAGAGGGTAACGTATTCCTTTGAATGAGTTGGAACAGACAACTGACGTTGCTCCAGTGCCTCATTTGTCTCGATGATTACTCCCCCGAGGACGACCTGCGAGTGCTCACATGTAAACATACCTTCCACCAAGGTTGTGTGGATAGATGGCTTGAAACGGGCCGGAACAACTGCCCTGCATGTCGCACCAAGGTTCGTTTAATGCAGTACGCAACCTGTTCGCGACCATAAACGGAAGAATTTCTAGGGCGTGGGAAGTGAGAGCGCAGGGCCCGCTTCTGCAACACCAGCTACCGCATGACATCGACTTCCTTGACTAACTACACGCCTTCACTCAGTTTCCCTCCACATCCCAAGAAAAACTGTCACTCCTTCTATTGCTTCTGCATGTGCACAAAACCAGAAAATAGGTGATCAAGACCAGAATCCCCCCGACTGTAGCATGTTGTTCGTTCCTCACCTCGTCTGCCCTTCGTTGCCCTTTTCCGATTTGCATTCTCGTCGCTCGCCAGTGCCCCAGCTCTGCTCACACACATATATATTGGTTGCTTAGTACGGTACACAGACTTCCTCACCATATATACACGGTGCAACCAGGTTCCACTTCAGACAATGTTTTCGCCATCTTCTTGTGTACCGCCCGATAAGGGGGAAGAATAGCAACAATGGACCCTTGAATCGATAACTTATTCGGACTCCAGGCGTATTTCGCTTAACGAGACCTGGTGGTAGATTGGTTATAGTGCGATCACAGGTATATACATACAAGTGATTATCGATGAAGACTCGGGTGCTCATGCCCGCCTCGCGGTGATACCAGCTTCTTTGAGCTTTGCCAACAGCTGATCGACGTTTTCCACCTGCCCCGAAGGGATATACAAGTGAGCGGGGACAAAGTAGAAGGGAAAAAAATCGCACCTTGCCACCACCGACACGTTTTGGCGGCTCGGCGACCTTGAGGGTCTCTAGGCGAGGGGCCAGGTCGACACCGAGATCCGCAGGAGTCAGTTTTTCGAGCGGTTTCTTCTTTGCCTTCATGATGTTGGGTAATGACGCATATCTAGGCTCTGTATATGGCAAGGATGGTCGTGAAATAGCTACACACATCACCCGTATACGTACCGTTCAATCTGAGCGCAGAGTCAGTCCACCAACGCTCTCCGACCACACAACAGCTCACCTCAAATCCGTCGTGACTACGAGCGGGAGTCGACACCGAACCTCTTCCAGCCCACCGTCGATTTCCCGAGTGACATGCGCCACCTTGGCCGCCGCATCCAGGTCGACCTTGCTCGCAAACGTTGCCTGCGCCCAGCCCATGAGGCCCGCGAGCATCTGGCCCGTCTGGCCCGCATCGTCATCGATGGCTTGCTTGCCCATGATGACGACGTCCACGCCGCCGGCCTGACGCTCGATGAGTGCCTTGAGCGCCTTGGCGACGCCGAGCGGCTCCGGGGGCGGCGCGGACTCGGGGATCTCGACGTGGATGGCCGTGTCGGCGCCCATGGCGAGCGCAGTCCGGAGGGTCTCTGCGGACTTGGGTGGGCCGATGGTGACGACCTGGATGGACTTGACGGCGTCCTTGAGGCGCTCGCGTATCCGGACGGCTTCTTCGACCGCTGCGGGTCAAGAGGGCGGGTCGGTCAGACACACGGGCACACGCACGGATGAAGACGGTCAGGAGACGCACCGATCTCGTCAAACGGGTTCTGTGGGGGGGGGGGATTGAGCTGGGGTTGGAAGAGACGCGAGTTGGAGCGGGACGCACCATGGAGTGTTTGACGTTGAGGTCGATGCCGGTCTGCTCGGGGTTGACACGGATCTTGACAGCATAGTCTACTGCCCTTGGGGCGGAAGGACGGTGAGTGTGCACCTACAAGTAAAGGGAGGCGGTGGACTCACCGCTTGACGGGGACAAGGATGTTGAGCAGGCGCACCGGGGAAGGTCTCATCGTGGTCACCGGCAGAGACGGTAATGGGACACGGCACTTTCGGCCCTTGAAGTTGCCGGCGCGTGGCTCTCTGATCTGATGCATCTCCTAGTACACTACTCCAGTGCGTCCGGTCCAACGCCCCCTGCCCTGACCACTGTGTTGCTACCAGCTTGCGGGCCCCGTCTTCACCATGATGACCAGCCCAGTGGCACACTGCAAATGTGATCCAAAGACTGCCGAATGCAGGTCAGTACTATCAGTGCCCTGGATGTGCAAAAAAATCGCTATTTTCGTTCTAACATCTTCACAGGGACACTTGCTGTCCTCGGGTTCAATGTGTGAATTCAGACCATGGCGCTCCATCTACTACGCATTTTTCCTGATTTTTTCTGGTGTGCATTCAGCGCGTGGACTGATTCCGACTTTTGCCGTCTTTTGCACATGCAATGCAACCTTTCCGTCACACCCGGCACCTACGGACTTTGAAATTGCAGCCTCAAGTGTTGTCGGCATGTAATACCACAACAGGACTGGTGCCGAGGAGGAGATTCAGATTTGTCACAAATGTGCCCAAACGTGACAGTTTCATTGGCTTGTTCATCAAGAATCGATTCTGCAGCTGCATCTGGTGAGCAGTGTCCTCTGATACTCGCGGAAGAGAATCTACATGGACCTATCCATGACCTCCCGGTTTCAGTCTCTCAAGTTAGAAGCAGGATCTCTCGGATCTCGGGCTTGAATGGTCAATACCATTGCTGACTCGACAAAAAATGACTGATTAACACATCGCGCTTCCTAATTTCTTGCCTCCTTTAATTTTTTCGAGTCTGCGGAATATATGTAATGTAGTGTTCTGAACATTTGCATTGCCGGTGCAATGATAGTACCCCTTTGCATGGCCGTGACTTCTATTCTCTTTCTTCGGCCGGCAATAGTAATTCATATGTTCTCATGGTATGAACAGGTAACTTGAGCCGTCGACCATTCCTGACAGCAGTCCTCATGGTAAAGTAATGCGAGTGAAATATCCGAATATGAACTGGATTAGCAACCAACTGGTCCTTGCGGTAAAATATATAGGAAAACAAGAACGAAAATATGAAACAAGGGATGTGAACAGGGACGACCTGCAAATGAACAAGGTGCCATTTAGTGACTGTTTCTCGCCGCAGCCATCAGCTTCGAGAACATCGAGTTGGGGCGAGAGAGAAGCTCCCGGGGTGACGCATATTCGATCGGTACTCCCTGTTCCATCACCAGCACCTTGTCGCACTCTTCCAGGATTCGGTCGCTCAGGCGGTGCATCACGCTGAGAATGGTCGCCTCCGGGCAGCTACGGCGCATCGCTTGCTGAATGAACACGTCCGCACCAGCATCGATCGAAGCTGTCGCTTCGTCCAGCAGCAGGATTTTTGGGTTGCGGAGGATGGCACTTGCAAGACACAGCAGTTGGCGCTGGCCGACAGAGTAGTTCGAACCATTGTCCTCGACGACCGTGTCCAGTTTTGCGTCTTGGGAAGTCACAAAGTTCTTGAGTCCGACGAGATCAAGGGCGTGCCAGAGCTCATCGTCCGCATGTTGGCCGTCAAAGTCGAGAGCGGAGCGGATCGTGCCAGAGAAGATGAAGGGATCTGTGTGTGCCATATTCAGGGCGTGAATGTTTGCAGAGCGCATCCCATCACTTACCTTGCGGGATCACCTGCATCCCACGACGCAAAGTCGACACACCGAGGGACTTGATGTCTCTGCCATCGATCTCAACTGTGCCGTTGCTGGACTCGATCATGCGAAGGAACAACGACAAGAGCGTAGATTTTCCAGAACCAGTGCGCCCGACAATGAAGACAGTCTCCCCTGCGTTGAAAGTAAGGTTGACATTGCGCAGGACGAGCTTATCAGGACGAGAGTGGTAGGCAGCATCAATGTCGTGCAGAACGATCTCGCCATGCGAAGGCCAGGCGCCCTCAGCAGGGTCGGAACCAAGGTGTGTAGGATCTTCTTTGGGGAGCGAAGAGGTATAGTGCATCAGACGTTCGACAGAGTTCATCTACAGGTGACTCAATGAGTTCGGATCCCACAAAATTGCCCGTTGCACAAACCTCTGCTTCGACGTTGGCGGCACTCCTGAGGAGTAGGTTCATGATGTAGGTGAGAGTCGATGCATAGGTCAACGCGAGCACGAATTGGGTGCTGCTTCCAACCACCTTGGTGTGTGCGAGGAGGGCGAGGATGAAGACAACCGACGAAGACATGATTTCCATGCGGAAGGTAACCCAGATTTCTGACAAGGTCTGTTAGACTCTCCAAACAACGTCAGATGGATACACCTACCAGCATGCATCCTCAGGAACGTGGGCTTGTTGCTCGCGTCGAGCAGTCCTCCAACGGCATTCGCATAGTCACCCTCGCGTCCGTAAGCCATGATCGTCGGGATTCCATCTAGAGTTTCGCTGATGCGAGATTGGAGTGGGCCGCGTCCGGTGGACTCGAGACGCTTGAGTTCGCGCAGGGACTTGCGGTAGAATCGGAGCACAAACCAGTAGACAACCATCATTGGGAGTACAAAGGCTAGCCAACTCATGAGCGGGACCCGGCAAAACAAGCGTGAACTTAAACTTACCCAGCATGATCGGAGTGCTGTAGCCTAAGATGACCACCGTGGAGATCAAGTTTCCGATACCTGCAACCAACTGGAAGAGCTGGGGCATCAGACGCTGATCGATGGCCTCCATATCCTTTGAAAACCGGTTCATGATGCGACCAATCGGCTGACTCTCGAACCACCACATAGGAGCATACAAAACACCTCGAAGAGCCAGGGAGTGGAACGTACGGCTAGCGCGTCCGGCGCTCAGGAGGACAGTGATATTGAGGACAACTGTGTATATATGAATACCATGAACGTCGCGCAAACACGCAGATAAACTTACTAATGAGTAAGACAGAGGTGAACCCGATGCCATCATAAATGCCGATCCAAGCTGCAGCCTTCTCGTGGAAAGTGTCTTCCGTCCACCAAGTGAGCCATTGGTTCAGGATGACGACGCTGCTCTGCAGGAGTACGAGTTGCAGCGCAAGGGCAGCGACCATCCAACCGCCGCCGGTAGCCTTGAGGTACGCCCACCATGTCGCTGCGTCCACAGCGCCCTGGTTGCGCTCTTCGTCCGCGATGACTTGGCTAGTGGTCTCTTGTTGCTTGACGACTTCCTTGGGAGGTCCGGAGGTGCTCTTGCGCTTGTCATCCTTCTTCGCATTATGATCATCCTCGGAAGAGGTCTGAACGTCGCTGAGCAGACGGGTGAGCTCGCCGTTCCTCGCGACGAGCTCATCGAAGGAGCCTTGCTCGACAACGGCGCCATCGGAGACAACGATGATGTGATCGACCTGGTTGAGATACTGAAGTTGGTGAGTGACGAGAACGCGCGTCTTGCCCTGCAGGGCACGCTTGATACAGTTGTTGAACACGGTACGGCCAACACGAGGGTCCAAAGCAGCAAGGACGTCATCGAAGAGGTAGATGTCGGCATCAGAATAGACTGCGCGGGAGAGAGCGAGACGGGCTTTTTGACCACCACTAAGATTGTTTCCCTTTTCGCTCATCTGGGTGGCCATTCCGCTGGGGAAGGTCTCGAGGTCGGAGTCGAAACATGTGGTCTGGATCGCCTTCTGGAGCTGATGCATGTCAAGGGGGCGGCCGAACAAGATGTTGTCCTGGATGGTGGAGGTCTGAACCCAGGGTTGTTGAGCACAATATGCGATCGACCCGTTGCAGTACACCTCGCCAGAGACGCGGACCATCTCTCCAATTATAGCGGACAAAAGAGAGCTCTTGCCGGATCCGACATTGCCGACGATAGCAGTGAGGGAGCCATTGCGAATCGAGATGTTAATGTCGTGCAGAAAAGGACCGGGGACGGAGGGTTCCTCCTCTTCGATCTTGCTAGTGCTAGCCTCCGCTTTCTCATCTGTTACTTTTGGAGCAGGTGAGGAGGCAGCGTTGTTATCAAGAGCTATCCAGGAGAAAGCACCATCAGTGACGGTAATGGCGTGACCAATGTTCATGAACGGAAGCGAAGAGTCAGGGCTGGAAGATTTTTCTCCGGCAAGCAAGAAAGTATAGATACGGCCCCAAGATGTAGATGCGAGAACAAAAGCACTATCCTGAATGTGAGCTCAAGTCGTCGGATACAGATAAAGAAATACCTCAGGAGCTGAGGAAGCGAAATGAGGGGGTCCACCAGCATACCGAAGAAAGAAAGGGCGGGGAAAACTCTCGAGGAAGGAATGGTACCCATGTTCTCGTGGCCAAACAGAGAGAAAGCGGCGAGGGGCATCACAGTGTTCGCGACCTGAACAAAATGATTTCAACATTCCCATTAGATCGCTGGATGTGTGAACCCACCTGCCCGACGATAACGAAGGTTGCAACCCCGGTATTGAATTTCTGCAACCACCGGAGCTGCTCTGTACGGATACCCTCAAGCTTCTCCAAGAAGTGCGTCTCGCGACCGTTGATTTTTACCAAACGAATACCTTGGTATGAAGTCATTTAACCGTTAACAAATTCGTGGGATTAGTCTTACCGTCCAAGACTTCGCGGATGGTTTTAAGGCGCCGATCACCAAGCCTCATAAAACCAGGAATAGCTTTGCGCATGAAAACAGGCACGACCATGATAAGGAGAATAAGGCAAAATACGAGCACTCCGACGCTAGCCCAGGCAGAGATGCCAAGGAGACGAGAAAGTAGGACCGTGACAGTAACCAACTGGAGAGGAATGCTCCAGAACTGGTGGGTGACCTCCCATGCCTTGGAGACGGACTCGCAGTCGACGTTAACAAGGTTCATGATATACCCCTTGCCATATTTCTGGTTGTTTTCCGCGGACAGGCGAAGTGACTTCTTGTAAACGGCCGAAATCAGAGCAGTCTTGACGTCCAAGGACATGCGCTTGACAAGTTGGTCCGCAGAACGGCCGCATAGCGTGAAAATCAGCTTGAGACCCATCAACATACCGGCCAAAGCGTAGGTATCGTATATGATGAGAGGGAAACCACCAGTGTCCTGTTCAATAGTAGCGTTGTATTCCACAAGAGCCGTGGCGTTACCGATGGGCGGTGGAGGAGCATTTGCTGCAACGATGATCTGCTGCAATACCAGTGGGGCAAGAATGGCTGAGCAAATAGACAAGAACCAGAGAAGTCCCGAAACCATCCTATTATGCTCGTCAGGAAAAGTGATTTTGTGGAGGTAGATAATGCTTACCACAACTTGCTGGCAGCAGAAAAGACCACTGCGAACAGTGCGGGGTTTTTACGCTTCCTGTCAAAGAACCACCCCCGCAGCTGAGTCCAGAAGGGTTCCACCCAACGTTCCACTATGATCGCCTCATCATTCCGTCTTAGAGGCAACAGATCCTGCAGGGGAAAGAAAAAAATAAATTATATTTAATGTGATATACAATTCAGCCAGAAGCAAATATAACTACCGATTCCAGCAATGGCCTCTTTGATCCCAACCGCAGCAACGGTGTCATCCATGAGAGGAACACGAATGAATAGGGAGTGAGGTGTAGTGTTGGGTGAGTGGCGACATCGTTGAGGGATTCGGGGACAGTTTCGATGGGAGGTTGCATCACGATGAGCGAGCTTACAGGGCGGACAGCGGGCCAGATCTCATGCTCCTCTTCGAGCGAGTAATCTGGAGCCTCCTCGCTGATCACTATTTGGGGAACGGTCGTCTTGAATGGGTAGTCCGGATCTTTCTCGTAGATACTGCTGGTATCCTCATTGTCAACTACAGTAGTCTGGCTGACCGGGGAAAAAGGCCTCAGGACGACCTCCTCCACGGCTTCCTCGTTGCCAACAACCTCCGAGGCAATGACTTGAGCAGTAACATCTTCTTCGAAGAGGCGCACCATTGGCTCCCGGTACTCATATTCGGATTGTAACCAAAATTGGAGGCGGACCATGGTAATCGAGTTGAGGCCAGAGTAAAGGAGAGGCAGGTCGATCGGGATGGCATCAGCGGACTTACACAGCCTCGTGATCTCAGCCGCAATCTTTTCGGCAAGTGCATTGACCTCCGACAGAGAGGTATCATCAAGGTCACTGGGAAGAATCTCTGCAGAGTCAGCCATCTTCTGAAGCCAGGCAACATCGATCTTGTATGAGGCGTTGAAGGGCACCTCGGGAATACAGTGAACGGAACCGATCAATGAGGCGAGATCCCCATTCTGACTGCGCAGGTAATCGCGGGCTAGCATTAGGACAAATGTAGCCTCAGCGGTCTGCGTACCGACGAACAGAACGATCCTGTTAGTGACATTGGACTTGACGAGTTTAAAACCATTGATGTTAAGAGATGGCTCAGTAAGAGCAGGGGCCAATGTATGCTCGACGAAATCAAGGTCCACAAACAGACCATTGATCTTGACGTTCCGCGAGCTACGTCCGCGGATCGTGATAGTTCCATCAGCTTGCATGCAACCAATGTCGTCCGTGTACAGAAGTATGTCCTCCCCAGCCCATGGACGGAACATGTGTCGAGATGAATCTTCGTTATCAAGGTAGTGAGTCGCACTCTGGGTCGTGATGAACCCGACGATTCCAGTTGCACCTTGATCGCACTGAGGAATAACAGACAGCGACTCGTCAAGAAGGATAAGGTCGGTACAGCCCTGTGAGGGTCCAAATGAAACGGTGGATGGAATGGGGTCCGTAGGGCGGATAATCATTTGCGAAATACCCGCGAAACCAACCTCCGAGCACTGTAAAATTATTAAGCGCGAGGTGAGAGATAATTTGGTACAAGCAATGACTGACCGCGTAGTTACAAGCAACCGTTGTACTGGGGAAAATGAGTGTCACTAGTTCGAGATCACGGGCGTTAAGTGTCTCCCCGCCGATGACCAGCCAATAGACACGGTTAAAACCACGGGGCAATCTTGAGCCACCAGCACGCAGGAGTGCATAGTCTGCGAACGCATGGAAGACGCTGGGTGTAAAGTGGACGCGAAGCATCTGTGAATTGCGGGTGGATTCGAGCTCTTCACACAACGCCATGCATTGGTCGGCGACGGAGATGGATGCATCAAGATAAAGCGTCGAACGGTTGAACATGAAGCGGCGAATCTCAAAAAGAGGTCGCAAAAACGTCTATTTTGCCCATCAAATCAGCATTGATCGACCGAGCTGATCACCCGAACAAACACTGACCGTTCCACCTCGCAGCCATTGACCATCCATGAGCCTCAAATCAGAGGAAGAAAACTCTTCAGAAAGCACGGCAAGGCTCCTGCGCATGGGGTATACTATACTCTTTGGCACGCCCGTGCTGCCGCTAGTGGGAGTTATGGAACAAATTACGGGGATTGATTCGATGACCTCTTCGCGCGATGGGGGGACTACATGACTAGGAGGCCTCGAGGAGTCGGCAAGAGCGAAAGTAGAGACGGCACGGACTCCCAACGTAGTTGGAGGCTCCAAGGAGCCAAAAAGAACGAGGTTTACATGGGCACGCCCGAGAAGAGCCTTGAGGACATCCGGTGTCCATTTTGACGAGAGGAAAACGACTGTTCGTCCCGAAAGCCAGATAGCATGAGCAGCGGCAACGTAATCGACTTCGAGACTGGAGAAGGCTACATAAATGTAACCAACCAAACAGCAGACGACTACTTACCACATAAAAAGGCCGATGGGATTTCTCGTATCGTCAAGATCATGAAGTTTGTCTGCGATCCGCCTAACGCGTGTCCATAGGGCTGCATATGACCATTGAACGCCTCCGGCTCGAACCGCGATCAGGAATGGGTGCTGCTTGGCAACTTCCAGAAGTGCCTCGGTGGGGGTGATCAGTGAAGTAGCCATCGCAAAGAGAATTCAGCAAAATGATTAAAAGGAACAAGAGACTTCCTAGAAAACGAACAATAGAATAAAAACGAAAGAAAAAGAAAGTGGGCGCAGCCCGGAATGAAGAAAACGAATAAGCAACGGGGGTTGGAGGAGGTCAACCAGCAGCCTGAACGACCCTCAGCGCCCGGGAACATTGCACTTTATATGAGAAACAGCCTCCGAGTGAATAATTTGGTTTCGAGAACAGCCCCGCGATCCGACTGCGGGTCACGTTCCCATTTCGGTACCGCCGTACGGCATCCATAGCCCACCGTTTACATACAAGAACCCGTTCTCCATCAAAATCTGATGGTGATGATTGGCAGTGTGGTGTCTAGAGACCGGACATCATCTTGACGCTATCCACTTGGTTCCGCGTCAAGTGGCAGCACGAGGGAGCGACTAGCAACACTGCAATATGCTGGAGACTACTAAGCACTACAACTCTCTGTTCCTCGACTCGCAATTCACTCATTAGCAAAGTCAACTGACCATAATAATCAACATACACACTCTCCATGTACCTAAGTATCACCACAATGTCTACAGGAAATACACTATATTGTCCGTATTTCCCGAGGTGCCCTTTTCGTTTATGAGGGAAGCTCATCGCGCGAGGGTACGAGCCCAGGTGCAGCGAACATAACTACAGCTACGAACTCGGTAACAGCAGCGAATGGGTACCACCAATGTTCGTCGTTCTGCTTTGTAAGGTCGTTGGCAGTCACGGCAAAGAATGCCTCGCGTGCAAGCAACAGCAACGAAATTACGCAAAGAATCTGTATACCGTACATTGCACCAAAGCTTGCGTTCGGAACCTTGTACATGCCATCTGGATACAATGTCAGTTCGTTCATAATGCAACGAAGCGATGAGTACTGACAGCTTGCTGTCGCACGGACAAGTACGATCGTCTCGAAGGCGACAAGGATGCACAGGACGAGGAAAATATAGATGGCAACCTTGCGCAGCGTGTCTCCCAAGTTCACGGTATTCTCGGTGGAACCAGTCGCATACTCAACAGATCCAGTGATGCTGATCGCGACTGCTGCCGCCAACGCAAGACGGAAAAGCTGAGGTCTGCGTGTAACTCGCGAAATTAGACCATCCGGGAGAGGCACGTCCGACAACCGACCACTGGAACAGAATCAGCGACGCCTAAAATCCCCTAACACAATTACTTACCGGTCAAGTACAAGAGTATACGCCGAGTATAACAGACCAAAGAAGCCGACATTGTAGACAATCTCAAATGCGATGAGGAATGTCAAGTTCTGACCATCAGACGGTACGGCTGCCAGAAGCGCCCGCAAAACAAATGCAGCGATTCGAACTGGAGGTAACAATTCAGCGACGTACAATTTCAAAGCGCAATGAACACTAACTTGCACAGAAAAACGCGGTGACGATGTAAACATAGGTTGGTCGATAAATGGCTTGCCTGACGAAGAACAAAAAGAGAGGAGCGTAAAGTACAGCAAAGATCACGGCGCCAGCGACGGAATCGATGCCATAGGCTTTAGCATAGTTGTAACCAGGAGGGGCGTTAGTCATGATGGTCAGGAAACAATGAAAAAACTGCAAGAAATAAAAATCAAAGAATGGGGGGAGAAGAAAGTGCAGGTCAACCGCAAAGCTCGAAGGATGGACAGAACCTGGCTTTTGAACGGAGCGGACCCTGTGCGGAGCACTGCCCCCAGATCGAGAACCGAACCTTGCGCCATCCGAGATTTTATTACCAACGTGATGCGATGCAGTAGCCTGGGAAGACTCTGCCCCACTCCACGAAACGAAAATAACCTCTGTTCTTGACCCGAAACAGTTGGCAGACTACCGGCTCTGCGTTGCCTTCGAATCAGTCACTTGTACATGCGAGGCAGTGTCACTAGACACCAAATCAAAGCGAGACTGCGCTCGAACGTACTAAAAAAAATTATTTAGTTACATTGCAGGTTGAGAACAATTGCCACATTTGCGTTCAAACCTTCAACTTGCGATGTGCCGGGCCGGAGCGATCGGCTCGTAGCCTGCAGACGGCTGTATCCATTCCGTCACTCACATCTTATCCAGGGCAGTGGCCGCACCAGAAACCTGCTCCACACAGGTGCACACTTATGACGAAATGTCTTTACGTAGCTATCTCTTGTTGAGAACCAACTCCGGCCACATTTATATCAAACAGCTGACCAGCTAAATAGATAGATTCCCGGGTCATTGATGGACCTACTTATAGTTATATGGTTTAGCCACAAGACCCCTCAGCAAACATTCTCGGCAAGTACTAGCGAGCATATCTTGGAATCCTCCCCACCGGCGCTCAGGTTTAACTTCGAATCAATCAAAAACACTTGAGTTTCCCAACCGAATAAATGTTTATTTACTTATCTCGGTGTCAAACCGCGGCTATGTTTTCACGATCGGAACGGATTATCACTAGTACTCCTGTGTTGAAAGCCCGGTTCGGGGGTGAGAACATTTAGGCCCTAGGCTGTGCATCCAGGCATGCGTTCCAGTGCAACATAAACGCTAAGACGAGCCTTAACCTTCATGGAAACACCCACGTCTGCGGATACTCCCAGTACACTGGTTTTCAACACCTCGTTCCGAGATCTAAACGCGCATTGTGAGATGCAGACCAGTCAGATCCCTTTAATAGCCAATCTTTCGATGTAGTTGAACCGGTGGGTGTAACGAATTTCTCGCGTTTGAAACAATTGCGTTATTATACACTTCATTCTGGGCTAAATGTCAAAAGAGTGGAGTGGGGTACTTACTGACGGGAGCTTATTCAACCTCTTAGGATGTGCACCCCACAAAATTCTGACCGAATAGCACTGTGGTTAATGCAGAGTAACCACACATTAAGACAAGGCAAAAAAAGTCACGAAATCTACATGTAGGGTTGTTGAAATTGTATGATATGGAATGGATATTGTTTCGCATCTAGAGTCTGTCTACTTCCACACCGGAGTCGCTTGCTGTATCGTCCGCGACCTTAGGTCTGCTAGCGGCCAAGCCGAGGGCGTTCTTATAGAAAACGATGTTGCCTTCGTCTTCAACGAACTGCAAAAAACATATCATTGCCTAAAGAATGATGCCAAAGGAACTGTAAATACCTTGCATTCTTTGAAAACTCGATACACTTCTCTCCATCCACCGGGAGCTCCCCGGAGAACGATACCAGACTGTTCCAAACGTTGACGAAGAGCATCAGTGGCTTCCCAGCTGCGCGAGTTAGGTTAGCATCGCAAATGAAGCAATAGGGTCTTACGCATTATAGTGCGGGATCTTGCTAGAAACGTGATGCAAGACATGAGTCTCGGAAATACCATGAGTTGCATGTGCACCAATCCATCCCATAAGCTTGCCACAGTCGCCTAGAAGGCTGCGGTCAAGCGTAGCCAAAGCGCCACGAGGGAATGTGAACTCAGACGCGCGGTAATGAGGAAGTAGGGGATCGGTGTGTTGCAGGAACGTGATTAGTACCAGCCAATGGTTGACCCTGAGACAATCGATCAACAAGTGAGGGTCATATATGAATGGAGGCCTACCATAGGTAAGGGACGAGGTATAGGCGAAGGACATCCCAAAAACCGAATTTGTAGATAGAACCAACAATTCCAGCCAACCACAATAAAACGCCGATGTCGGATATAATGACTGAGCCGTATTGGTGAGGCGCAAACATGGCAGCACTCGGATTAAAGTCTGATCGGATTCATTGAACGAAAGCGCTCATAATTAAAGGTGTCCACTTACGGTTGGTGCCAGCAGCGTATGACTTTTGGCCAGAGGCATTGCGGATCAGGTATGCTGGCCAGCCTACAAGCTAAGCTAGTCATGAGTATACACGATAGAAAGACTTTGCGTCGAACGCGCACCAGATAACTCGCAGCACCGAGAGCAGCAACAATCGGGGAATCACCAAGAGCATCCCAGAGTTCCTTTCTGACCTTATCGCCTACGCTCGAACCAAGGATGTTTTCGTTCTTGGGATCAAAGGAAGGTAAACCAAGTTGAGAGCGGGTCTTGGGTACGAACACTTGATCCTGAGTCATATGACCGGTCGAGGCATGATGTTTTGCATGTGTGATCCTCCAAGAATGATACGGAACACCTAATCTGATATTTCAAACCAATGGACGATGGTCACGTGACCCATCTAAGACCCCAAAATAAATTCACGCACGCAGAGTGGAGGGCCCAGCCCACGGTGTTGTTGATAAACTTGGATTCGGAGAACGCTTGATGGCCGCACTCATGCGCAATGACCCACAGGCCGGTCGCGAAAAGGCCACTCCAAAATCCGTACAAAGACCACAGCGAGAACCGCGCTACTGGGTAAAGAATGGGATGTGGCAAATCGATGGCTTCTGGAGTAATGAATGCGTTAAGGAAGGTAGCTGCCTTGTAAATACCACCAATGGCGATGCAGTCCCACACGCTGTCACGGCGAATCTGGCGTCAGCGAGGCAGTGGAGAAAAGAAGAAAAAAAAGGACATCATACATGTAGAGTGATGAACGAAGGGCGGAGCGTTTGAAACAGTGCGCACTGAGCATCACAACATGTTTAGCTGGGCGACAGAAAAAAAAAGCAGGGAGCGGTGTTGAACTCACGGGATAACACTCAACAAGTCCTTGATGGTGAGGTCAGGAATAATGACCTCGTTTTGCCTAATAGTCGTCACGCCATCCTTGGATATAACAGTCATGGTGATCGTAACAGAGCTTCCAGTCTATCCCAGCAATCCCGAAAACAAGGTGAGATAAAACGAACCAACAAGTGACTGAAGGGAAGTGAAGTAAATTCACAAGGTGAGGCCATTTTATTGGGGAAAAAACATTGGCCGGATTCGGCCGGATCTGCACGTGGCGCACTTACTGCTTGTCGATCGACTAACGATATTTGTCGCTTCCGATTTGAAAAGGCTTGACAGCAACTCAAAACTTAATGTCGACGCGCGCCGTTTGGTCAGACCCATGGCATGCAGCAGAGGTACTGGAGATGTCCATACGACGCGTTAACAATTCAATCAACCAGCTTCTTCGCCGGATCGAAACTTTGGGGCACCGATAGTAATCTATTCTTATCGGGACCAGTGGCGACCCGAAATGAATTGAGCCTAAGCCAGTGGGACATGTGCAATTGTAAAAATCACACAATGACAAAACTACTGAAAGGCCTACCATTGGCAGGCCAGTTCTGCCAACACTAAACGGATATCAACTCAGTGACTGCAACCGCGTCGCTAGACCCTCGAGGAAAGCAAAACCGTCCTTTGTGATCGTACGACTGCTGCTCCTATTCGTCACAGCTCCAAAGTCGGCTACCATCTGAGCGAGCGCTTTGTTGTCCGCTGCCTTCGCCACTTCACGCTTCAACCTCGCGACAAGGTCTAATTTCACGTGGGGTGGTTCAGCAGATTGATCCAGATTCACACTCCGAGTTCGTGATATTCGCACCAGTTGCGAAGTCGCTGGGTCACTGAGTTGCTTGTACAAGGTATCCAGAAAGCAGAAGCCTTCTATCGTTATCGTTTTCGACGTTCCGGTCTCCTTGAAAACTCTAACGAAATCTGTCACAATATTTGACAGAGCACGGTTATCTGTGGTTTTCGACACTGCAACACGAAGCTGCCAGAGTCGCTCCGATTTCTTGACGCGCACAGGCATATGCGGTGCCAAGTTCTTTGCTGGCTCCGCAGTTCGTTGACCCCCCGTAGAATCACCAGTGAGATCAATGACATCGCCGTCCTCTTTCACGGCTTTAGGTTTCGCTGCATGTGCGTCTGGTGCTGGCGCGTTCGTTTGGTCAGCGAGGGCTGGCCGCTGATTGAGCCGGAGCTTGGCGAGATCCTGAAGTACGTTTTCCATTTCCGAGCTACTGCATGCAGGGCGTTTGGATGCTTTCTGCGGGACAGGCTTTGCCTGGAATTGACATTCAAGTATCTGAAACAAGATAGCGTCACAAATGTACTATACCTGTTGAGGTGGCGGCGGCCAGATAAATTTATCAATGTCCGTAAACCCGTTTTCATGAGCGAGTGCTTGAAACTCCTCCATCCAGTGCTCGTAATCAGGACGCTCAGCGAATTTCAATCGCCGACAATACCGAAGGAACTCCTCAAATTCCGAGGGCATACCACGACAGAGATCCTCTGGGCGCGCAGTTTGTTTGGCACATTTTAAGCGCGCGTGCTGTTCATCTGTCTTAGGTACGCCGTTACGAGTCCACGGAAGTCCACCAGGGGTGAGAAGATGGATGAACATCAGTGCAGCGGCCTCGAGGTCATCCCGACGAGACGGAACTGCAACATCTTTCATGAAATATCAACCGACAAAAGAACGTAAGATACTGACCTTTGCCTTTACAGTGGACACCAACTGATGTGAACCAATAATTCCCTAGAAAATCTCTCTTTTGCCTCGACTCAGGAATATGGCGATGTGTGGAGGGATCGACATAACGTTTGGAGAATCCAAAGTCGATCATATAGATCATGCTTTCATTGGGTGCAAGGCCAAGTGCGCAGTTCCCGAGTTGGATGTCACGATGGAGGACTTCGCGTTGATGCATTGTCCGGAGCCGTGATATCTACAATGAAGCATGATCAGTGGGTTGGATTGTGAGAATGCCAGACGATACCACCATACCACTTGGTAAGCGATGGAACAAACGCTCCGTAGATCTAATGTCTTCCTGCCGTTGTTTCGGTAAATGGTATCTAAACTTGATCCAAGCAAACTGATGACGAGATAATGCCATTTCCCTTGCACCCCAGAGGCATATAAACTTGGCATCCCTTCTCCACCTTGTAGTAATGGATAGAAATATTCTTCGTATCGATTAGTGGGGCACTCGTGATGGACGTCTTGAACCTTGAGAGCGACCCAATCTCCACTGTGCACGTGGTAGGCACTGAAGATCGAGCCTATATTTCTCGGATGAACAATAATGCAAAAGAGAAAAAAAGACTTGTGGCTTACCGGAATATCCAGATCCCAGTCGTGTATGCAACCAGTAATTGCCTAGGCGGCGGGGTATCTCATCAGGCTTTGGGGTCATGGTACTGGTGCCGCGCCTCAACCAAAGGGGAGGAATTGACTGTAATAGTCAACGAGTAGGGGAAGTCTTCAAGTCCGGAGAAAGATATGCGCTAGAGACCAAACCAAGAAAGTGACACCAGGTCAACCATCGCAGTTCCAATGTTCAGCCTAACGCGTCAGTCACGTGATCGAATATGCCAGAGTGGTAGCGTTTGACTACCCCGTGGCACTACTAGGCAAAGTGACAGTATTCGTTCGGTAATTCTAGTTGGATGACCTTGATTGGAAGGAAAGCATTAGAGTAGATTCATAAGTTCACAGCGGCTTTCAATGCAGCTTGAGACTTCTCTTGCAAAATCATCTTGACCAACAACTAGCCAGCCTCAGCAGGAGTCTAGTACTTGAAGTGCATGGGGCATGATTCATATTTGCCCATGACGACTTTCATAAGCTACATCTTGGATCGTCGCTGACAGTATGGGATCTTGGGAACGTGCTATCACTGCCGCAAGCAGGCTGGGATCGGTCCTAACTCCCTGTTACTTACTCTACTTGCCTAGCAACGCCAGAAATTTTGGAAAACCTCATACTCAACCAGACAAACTGTTTGCATTCATTCCTTCAGAGACTTTCACATGTGCACCACCGTATTCATACAGCCCGGGGAAAGCTTGGGCATCACCCTGACATCACAACTCCTTTATTGTACCGCGTGTTTGGTCGCGAGCTCACTAGCCTTTTTGAGCGCACGAGGCGTATCATACTTGCCCATGACAACCTCCACAAGCTGTATTTTCCCTGCGTTTGCGAACTCGGGGTCTTCCAGCAGTTTTTCCAATTCGGGCTTGTCGCGGACAGTATAGGACCTCGACCTTGTGCCATCAAGATCCCCGAGGGTCGTGAGGAGCGACGACCATTTCCTAACGTTGAGTCAACATCTTAAACACAATTCACAAAACGATCTCGTCACGAACCAGTTGGCGATGTCATTATACTTCCTGTTCGTAAGTCAGGACTGGATGCTGTGGATGAAGAAAGCTTCGCTTGCCTGTTTTCACCATGTAGGTTCCTCTCGATGTTGTAACCGCTGTTATTGAGCAAAAAGATGATAGGGGTCAGCCCGTGGCGGATCATGGTAGAGAACTCCTGGACAGAGATTTGTCTGGGGGCAGATTAGGGCGAACCACACAAAACAGTGTTCGGACGTACGTGCTGCCGTCGCCAATGAAGAGGATGACACGACCGAGTCCCTTGTCACGGGCGGCGAGGGCTGCGCCAAGCGTGCTTCCTACAAGACCTCAACTTTCGCTCAGGCCATCGTCCTTGATTAACTACTTACCAACAGTCCATCCAATGCTTTCGTACAGCATCTGACTTAGGAAGAGCGAATCTTCGGGTAGCGGAACATCTAGGAGACCGAAACTCGAAGTTCCTGTCGTAGTGTGAGTCTGGATAGTGAACTACAAGTTCGCATCGTGCACCTGTCTCCGCAATAATCACGTCCTTCTTTTTAAAGAATTTCCCGACGCGAGGCCAGAAGTAAGCCTGCGTGATGTTGCTGGCACTCTCCTCGGGGATTTCCAACTTGGGTCTAACAACGGCAAGTTCACTAGCCCGATGCCGGTGCCCCCTTAGACGAGAGGTGAGCTTGGGGAGCAAGAGCTTCATTCCGATCCCTGGGAAGTGCGCGTAACCCACAAGAGTGTGGTCTGAGTGCAACTGAAATTGGCTCAGAATCGTGCCGAGTTCACCCCAAAATATCCATACCTCAATCGTACGAGTGGTGGGGATTCGATATGTGAACATTCCCGTGTTGAAATCCGACTTGAGCGCGCCGATGGAAAGTACCAACTTGGCTTGTTCTACCTTCTCCTTGACCGCAGGATCGGTGATAGTACCAACATAAATCTTCGGTGGCAAAGGGTGAACAACAGACCACACAAGGACGGCAAAAACGTACACCACCATGCCGATCGTACTGCTCGCTGACAGCATTTTTCCCCATTGGAGTCGAGTACACGGGGAAGCGGGTTGCAGTGACCAATTCTTTTACTTCATCCTGGACGTCATGCCGCAGTACACAAGCGTCGACGAGAATAATGATGTTACTGTCGGCTTCATCGATGGCTTTCACGATCTCATCTAATACGAAGCCCTCCACACGGGGCTCATTTGGGGGAGGTGCGCGGGACAGCGGGACTTTCAATCGATTGGAGGAGATTGTTTCAGACACCATGTCGGTAGGGATTTTCAGGTAGACTGGTCGAGCCTGGGGAGAGGTTAATGTTCGACTCGAATTAATAAGTAGTCGCGCATACGAGGGTGATGCAGTCGGCCAGAATGCGATCAATTTCTGCGGCAGCCTGCACCTTGTTCAAAAGTATTGCTTGAGATATGGTTACTTGTTCTGCAGCCTTGGAGTAAACGTCAAACCTAACCACCGACGTTAGCGCACTTGGGCTTAGACATGCCGGTTAATACCTTCCGTCACCCAGTGTATGATGAAGTAAAGGTTTTGTCCTGATTTGAACGGTGCTGGGTACCCCTACTATATGAAGTACTGGAACCATTTCAGAGAGTGCTGCGTCGAAGCATAAGGTTTGAAATAGTAGAAAAGGTGATGTCGTCTCACCCCCCGCTATGCCATTGATGGCACTCAATTCTCCGACACCGAACCTATGAAAACGTCAGAGAAGTTACGCGACAATCGAAGAAATCCAAGTACGTTGTGACGACCACCCCTATGCTGTGCGGCTTGACTCTTGCATACCCATCGGCGGCGTATGCAGCATTGAGTTCGTTACTGTAGTGCCATCAGACGTTGGCGTTCGTTGCGGTAAACTGCATACCAGTTGCCGATCCACTCGATGGTGGGATGATCCTCTACGTAATCCTTGAAAATAGGCCGGTAAGAGACAATCGAGCATGGTATACACTTTACAAGCGCACCAGGAATGCTGGATGGTGTGTTAGCGCCCTTCCGAACTTTGTGATTGCATTGAATTCACGTACGCATGTTAAAGTCACCGGGCACCCCAAAGACAGACTGAGAAGAGGGGGTCAATGTTTCACAGGGCGGCGACGAAGGGGGTGTACCGTGACTCCGAGCTGTTCCAACCTAGTGAGGAGGTAGTCCGAGATGGTGATTTGCTCCTCATCTTTGCTCTCGGTGACTGTGAGACACCGCATTTCATGGCGAAGTCTCGCGACCTCTGACTG
>JBBPKK010000114.1:0-52473 GCA_038089215.1 Tylopilus vinaceipallidus
GCGTCATCGATGTTTCGTGTATTTTCCATTCGAAGTGTTCGACGACGAAATCATAGCACAGACCTTGAGCTGGATTCAGACATTCAGTGGGCGTGACTGCACAACCCTTGGCAACTTTCCGGAGGCGATCCAACCTCTGCCTGCACTAGTATGGACGTTTCCCCGCAGCCTCACTCCCCCTGCGGCGAATCGCGCAGTATCCCCAAAACGCAGCTGTACAGCAATCAGTGAGTTCTGACCCACCCACACACACACATACAGAGCCCCCGACTCGGAGTTTCGCAATATGTCTCGAGTCGCTCCCTCGTCATTGTTTATTTTACCGTGCCAGTACGCACGCAGCATTATATGACTCGGTTCGTCGAGTGTGTGCTCCCTCGGTCATACCGAGGTCTGATCGCAATGCCAGTCCCGGATCCTCCCTGTTCCTACGAAGAGATTACCGTATATACAGCCCGCCCACGCGTACACCCTCAAACGTTCCAATTCGCCACACTGCGCGGCTGCACGCTGCTATCACTTCATCCAGACGATTTACAATACGATCACACACGTTCGTCGCGTCCCACCTCCTTGGAGTCATCTCGCTATGCATGTCGCTCATCCGGCGGATCCTCACCGCTGTCTGAACTCACCACTACCACCACCACCACCACCATCATCATCATCACCGCATCGCCATCGTCATCGCCATCAGGAGGGGTGCGGCGTCAGATCACCTCCACTAATTCCACCACATCCCAGATAATGTCTGGCGTCCAATATTTTGATACCCTCTTCTCTACTCGGCCCCGGTCACGGTATCAAAACGATGCTGATAATCTCGACACCTACTCCGCCGTCGATCCTTTAGGGGTACATATCTGTGACATGGCGTAATAATGCAGGGGACCCGATTTAGGAGTGACATTCCAAGACCTTCCATCTCGGTGCACCTTGGCCACTGTACTCGGGCCAGCAGCCTTTTATCGGCATATGTTTGCGTTTTGATCCGGGCCGATAATCATGCAGTGGGTGACAGCGTTTACGCCCTGGGCCTGCCATTTACAGGATAGACCGTGCCTTTGGCACACACGCGCATGGTTATCTGAGGATGCGATTGGACGGCCCTCGTGTGTGCCGTGGCGCTGCAGGCGGCTTGATCCTCGTAAATCTCGACACGTCGAGTCTTATCGTATCCATCAGTATACTAAAAGTGCACGGTCGGGACGAGCCCAGACTTAAACCCTACATTCTAATTGACACACGATTTCCCCAGGCATACCCTTGGGGTCAGGATACACTGACTGATCCTCCAGTCGGTCATGGGACCGACACTTGGGCGTCCCCCTCTTGGTCGACAAAGCTCTTGTAAAATACCCATGCGTCGACGTACTCTTCGCCAGGGCCGTCCTGTCGTCGGAGTCTGCCCGCTTTGGGTATCAGCCCCGCCTTGGTGAACCCGAGTGCCTCCCAGAGCCTGGCGTGCGAAGAGTGGTTAGTCTCAGCGCTAGTGCGGCCGTATGAAGAGAGTCGGCGGCTCACTTGACGCTCGCCACATTGTTGACGTACACCAAATTGAACACGCTCGCTCGATAGCCCATCCGCGGCGCGTAATGCAAATAGGACCGCGCGAGGACGCGCCCGTAGCCACCTCCCCGGTGGGTCGGCGGAACGACGAAACCCGCGTTGCAAATCTGTAAAAGAATAGTGAGATAGACAACGGCCGTCGATCGGCGCTTGGCGTTGGGAATGGAAACGACAATTAAAAACAGGGGGGTGAGGTCGTGCATTCATTTCCGCCCCATGTGGTTGGGAGCGAGAAAATAAACATTAACAAGCCGCCCCGTTTCCACAGCAATCTGACGATCCCCGTCGCGAGGGCGCTCATGCTCGTTTTGGCGTTATGGGGATGAAGGGGCGGGACTCACGTGTGAAGAGCGCCCTGGATAGTTGGGTTTAATCTAGGCGGAAAAGCGCTCGCGATCAGCGACCCATAACATGGACGTACGAAGCGTTTATGTAAACGATCCAGAGAACCGGAACGAAAGAGACCTTCGTCAGTGCAACAGGACATAGTTCAACGAGGCAAAGTTGTGCTTTACATCTATGCCTGAAACCGTCGCGAGGCAACGTTATGTCATATGGAGAGAAAAAGGGTGGATGGACGACGGCGCTCGGAGCGAGAGAAGATGAACAAATCAATGAAGAACAAGAACAAAAACTTTGGACGTGAACGATGACAAGAACACATTGCTCGGACTCACATAATAGAATCCGACCACACAAGCCTCCCATGGTCGATCTGCCCGCGCATCCCCGAGATCAACGTCAACCTCCCGACCGTCCTCGTCCGATCCGGGATCGCGTGCGGCCCCGTTTGCACCCGCATGCTTTGCACCAAGAAGGGCGATCACTACGTCTGCAGCGAAGAAGTACGTTCGAAACGCCTCAGGATCGCGCATGTCTTCCTGGGGATAGGTCAGTCCTCTGTCAACCTCGTCCGCAAAGACGGCATGGAGGTGCTCAAACAGGCCTGGGTGACTGCCTGCACCGCTGTCCGAGCGAGCGATCGCAGATGGATCGAGGTGGAACAAGGTTACGGTGGACTGCGGATCGCGAGGATGGTGCCACGCCGTGGCACGCAGGCGGAGATTGGCCGTCGCCGGACGGGCTTGAAGAGCACCGTAAGCAGACATGGACAATGTTCAACTTCAAAGAAGAACGCGTTTTCTGAAAACGAAACGATCAAACGTGAATGGATTATCGATCACGATAGACTCAGTATCGATGGGTGGCGACAGTGCGATGTGATGTGGGTAAAATGAAAAGGAAAAAAGCGTTCGTGCTGTCATTGTCCGTGGCCCCGTGCTGCGTGACACGAAATGTACGATAGCCTCTTTATCAGAACGCGGCTATCTCGACTCAGTCTATGGCAGGGTCCGGTGTAAATAGACCACGTCTGGGCCCGGTTGCACGCGATTGCGAATGGACTAGAAGCAGAGAAGCAATTCATGTCGAATAGATAGCCTAGCACAGCCTAAATCTTCCCTACCAACGTGGGCCGTAACGCGGTCTCATCAGAATTCAGAACGGATGGGTGGCCAACAGCTTGCGTTCCACGTTCAACTCAAGCACCAACCCGTGCCCATGCCACGGTGGCAGCTCGCCCCTCCCGTCTGAGTTGTCCACACGAGTCCCTCTCCGTACCCCGTCTCCGAAAAAGACATAGCCGGGTATATACCGGTCCACGAACCTGTGTGCATGAGCGTGAGGGCCCCGGGCTAGGAAACACAGAACATCACCCACGTACGTCTTGACCTGAGCGTCCGTCATGCCTCGTCCGCCATTCTTGGCTTTCATGGCCTGCTCCTGTTGCAACCGCCATCGATAGATGATCGCATACGGCGACGCAGGTGGTCCTTTGATCTATTACACCCTGTGGTCAGTCTACATGTCATTCGACACACCGAACACGCACCTGGATAAACGCATCCAACGCCTTCCACCACTCGACGTACTGTCCCAACAGCGCATTGACCTCGAGCACGTCCTCAACCGACACGGACGCCCGCATATCAAAGTTCATGCCAGACTCGACATCCTCCAAGCCCGACACCGGCTCGTGCCAACGCGCCTCGACCACCTCCCTCGAGACGGGATAGAACCCGACGCACCATCCCTCGAGCACGACCACGTCCAGTGGGCTTCTGACCACCACCGTCTTCGCCGCACGATCACCCTCGCCACCAAACAGGCTCTTGTCGAACACGGGCAATACCACCTCGCGCACGTCTGCATCGGCATCGGCATCGTTGATCGTCTTGAGTGCAGTCAGGATTGCATGCCCCAGCTGGACGTCGTGCGTCCCTGGTTGGCCCCGCCCATGCAGTAGCTGATTCCGTGGATGTCCTTCCGCGAGCGCCACCAGCCCCGCATGGGGTAAATACAAATCATCGATCGACAGCACGGCCACCGAGAGCGCATAGGGTGGATCCGCAAGTAGCGCGCAGAGGCGGGTCGTGAGAAAGGTCTTTCCACTCCCCTGCGGGCCTTGTACGCCTACAAAGAGCGGAGGGTGACAAGACCGAGGCAAGAACCGCGCACGATGGGTTCCGAAGCACTTCAAAACATGATCTGCCATGGCATACACTGCAGGCGGGTGTAGCTTAGTCGTTGCCATCGTAGACGATGATTGTGGCAAGTCGACAGCGCGCTTGCAAGATGGGAGCTGTGTACGTATCACGTGGCATCTTGACGTTAGTCCGTCGTAGAATCATCTCATGCACACGACGCCATCTATCAGAGGGAAATTATGTATGATTGCTGTAAATCCGTACCAGTACCACAGTCGCATCTACCATCATCGCAACGAGAGCATCATGTTCGTGGACAAGCGGTGGAAAGAAGAGGAAAAATGTCTTTCATACAGTGCATGACGTCCACAGTAGACAACGCAGTTACTTGCTCCCGCCATACCGTGCTTTGCGACCGATATCGAATGGTATATATTTGTACTTGATCATATGTCTGGAAAATTTACGGTGGGCAACGTGAGTTGAATAGCAAACCAAGACATACTGTATTTGACGACGCATCGTCAGCGCAAACAGAACACAGAAGTATACCACCAAGATTGGCCAGTAAACAGGGACGTCAAACATATCGGAAGTGGTTAGCAATAGCGAGACGAGAATGGCTCGTGTTGCGCTGAGCCTATGGGAGGGCTGTCTCAGCTACCAGACCGGTCGCAGAGTGAACAAGGGGTATACCAAAACTGCCATTCGGGTAGCCGCCTCACAAATGGGCGGAACTCGTCATCACGCTGTGAGGGCAGCGCGGGACCGCTATCTGTGGCACCCTCTTCAATTTCGTCTGCCATCAGGTCGTCTTGAAGCGAGGGGTCAAACTTGGGTTGTAGGAAAGCAAGCAGCAGGTTGAGTAGGTAGATGGCAAGGCCATCTGGGAAACGGTCATGAGACAAAGGTAGTATAGAAATAGGTGCACGTACAGCATACTATTGTCGACAGTCAGCCGTCACGTCAGCCAGCGTCTCTCGCACACCAGGTCAGTTCGCCACGTACCAATATACCACTGAAAGAGGAATGAGTTTCGAGAATAGACCACGCCGTCCAAAAAACACATACCCCTTGGGACAAGACGATGCGAAGCATGAAGAGGGAAAGAAGACCAAACGTCCCCAACCACCGCTGGAGAACGTGCGGCGTCCAACGATCAAGGGTTTGTTGGTATTGGCGCCTGGCTTTCGCCAGGTACGCCTGGGCCGTCTGGATCGGCGTTGACGCCGGTTCGTCTGAGGACATCATCCTGAGTCGTCCCCAAGCAAGAAAAAAAGAATAAGCGACTAGTTGTTTGGTGAAGGCGCAGGTGGCGGAACTAGACCGGCACCCTATTTCAAGCGGAGATTGGCGGTGTTTCAAGTATATGATGAACTCAGTCTGTATCGGGAGACCTGCAGCACTCACATCGCTTGGTTTTTTACCGCCTACCCAGTGCGGCGTAGTACCCGTCATTGCGGTGGGTCAATATCGTGACAGGCGCAGGCCGGGTCCATCACGCGTGCTGTGGTTCGATGCGATCACCGCGCTCGACCTAACGGATACACAGGATTCGAGTCGTGTCCGGTCTCTAAATTGGATCTGTGCCATGCTGCGGACGATTCGGCACTGTACCTATACGTCGCTCATCGCGACATCACACAGGAGACAACTTTTTAGTTTGCCAACATGATGTGTAACTGTCCGCACGGGCCCGGCCCGTCGACTCTTGTGTGGGTGCCCTCGTTCTAGGGTGTCACGGTGGGCTTGAGTGGGGTGTGTACATTCGTGGATTCTGATGGTCACAGTGCATGCATACGCGTGCCGCCCCGGATCTCAATGTTTAACGGTGTTCTTGGTATCTCCTGTGTCGTGATCCAGAACTTCTGATGAGGTCCATTCTACCGATCACGTTCGTGTGTGGTTTTTTCGTCCGAATGAGAACTGTTTCACCAACACCCTCATGCGCCTCAGGGGGTCTGATCGGCGCCAGCTCGAGCCAACTTGGTATAGCATCAGGTCGTTCGCCGTCTGCTGGTCGTGGCTGATGAGTCCTCCCAAACAGTCGCAACGCATCACGCGTGCGTTTCGATTATCGTCCACTGAAATGGAGAATGTATGGCGGTCCTAACTGGCTCACGACGAGTTGAGACAGGGTAATCAACTAATCCCCGCACACGGGTTAGCGGAAGTCTCTGAGAGGCGCAGCAATGGACCAAGGAAAACCGTAACTATGAACAACAACTTTGTAATTAGTCTCCTACAAAGATGGCAGGCATGCCCAACTGGGGGCCAGCGTGGGCTAGCGTGTTCCAGCCTACGAGGAAATAAGACCAGACTGATGTCGCACTGGCAGGCCTCCCATTCAAGTTATCAGCTAGGGACACTCCGGCGCGACGAGCTCTGGCCCACAGTTGATTGCAGTCCACAACAACACGCCATTCGTCCTGCCAAACTCTGCGTGAACGGTGTACTCCCTGCCATACCCCGACGCGTCCACGTTCGGCCTGGAGAACTGCTCGAATGTCTGACCATCCAGAGTGCATTAGTGCACACCTTCAATGGAGCGCAACGACAACGTACGCTGCCCGTGTTGTTCATGCTGCGGGTCAGGCTGAGTTGCGACGTGAGCAGCCGGGGCAACGAGCCCGGGACCGCACCGCCGGTCGCGTGCCTAGGGGACACAGGTCCGTCTATCGACGACTTGCCTCATAAAGGGGCTGGTCACCAGACGGGCACCGACGTGCTCACCGGTTGCACAGCGCGCTCGTCATGCATCTATTCGCCATCGCGCGTTTAGGCGTGGCCGTACAGCCCTCCTCTTTGGTAGCCTTGCCACCGTTCACGACTGTCCTGTTCAGCTGGTTGATGTCGGCCCCGGGCCTTGTCGCTGTGACGTCGGCCTGACCGTGGCTGTCCGGGTAGCGCCATCTCCGCGAAGTCGAACTGGCCAGCAGGGACGAGGTCGTACAGCGACCGTCCGGCGCTGTCGACAGTTGGACAGCAACGCCTCGAGCACGGGGAGGGTAATATACTGGTGGCGCGGCCACGCGTTTGGCGCATCCCTGCGGAAAAGAGATGAGTGCTTGAGCGGCGGCCTGGGCATAGGACGAGGGTGGCCCACCACTGTAATCCTAGTCAATCGACAATCGTGACGGGAAAAGTGCCATTATACTTGCTCAGGACTATATTCGCAGAGGTAAAGCAGCCGAGCGCGTTCGCCTGGGACGCGAGGGTCTCGTCGGGGAGGATATCATCCCACACGGGGTAGAACGTCGCTACCGTGAATACGGATTTTTACTTGTTCGAAGTCAAGTTGAAGTCGTAGGACGCGAGCTTCGCGGGGTTCCGCAGGAGGTCCAGGATCCCGGTGCGCATCTCTGCGACGATTTGGAGGCGATGGGCAATAGCGATGGCGTTCGAGCTTTCATAGAGGTTGACGGGAAGGACATGCGCCTTGTCTAGGGGGAAGCCAGCTCATCATAGTAGACTTGACCAACCGCACGTCCTGCAGAGTATGCTTCATACAAGCAGAAATATAATTCTTGATGTTCACGTGCAGAGACCAGGGATGCCCGAGTTACGAGTCGACCTGAAAGCAGGAACCGTGATCCCAACTGGTCTCACCCGAGGTAGCGAGGTGACCTCAGCAGCTTGGGAGCCAGTCGAGGTGTTGATAACATAGGGTCGTTTACACTCAGACAATACGCTATTGATGGCCACATGATATGTCTTGCCAGTGTATGAGCTCATCACTCGAACAGTACGGTTGTTGGACCACAACGCAGGTCCCGCATGAGGTATTTCAGCAGAACGTAGATTATGAAAGAAAAAGACGCACCTCAGCGCTAATTATAAGCGGCCCAAGCTGAAGAATCGATGAATGGGGCCCAGAAGCGGCAACGTAGTCAAAAAGTACTTCGACACACATCAGATGCAGTCTAGAAAACTACATTCTTGGAACTTACATGGATGAACGAGGGTGGTGGTGGATGTTCAAGTCTACACGTCCGTGTCAGCCAACAGAGACAGTGTGATGCACTGAAAGAGGATTACTCCAGCCACCGCTAGGCATGAACTTTCCGAATTCATGAATCTCATCCATAAGGTTTTGCAATGTTCCATTGACAGTATCATAAAGTCCCGATTTCAACAGGCTTTGGACAATCCAGTAGCTATCCTGATAATCTAGAAAGGACACGTCGGCCCTCTGTCAGACCATCGTCGAGGTATCCAGACGGATAATGCTCTCAGAAGTGGCCACCAAGAACAACAAACGTGTGGTTCACGGGAATAAAGCTGCTCCCGCAGGCTCCGCCGGGGTAAAAGCCACAAAGTGCGGATTGGCTAACAGCTCCAGCCATCTAAGCCAGTACCCGTAAAAGGTTGGCGAAAATGCCTGGAATAGTGGGTTGGTAACGTCGTTCGGGAACGGCAGTGTAGCATTGAACTCAGGTAGCGAAACACTCTGAAGCTCCAAACCGTTCTCGAGAAAGTCGTTCATGAAACTGACGACGTCGCCCTCGGTCACCGTTAAGAGATTGAAAACGGCAAAATCGATCAGGATTCGTTGAGCCGGTTTGCGCGCGGGCTTATCCATGATTGTTTTTCGTCGGAGTAGACTTGCACGAGATTTACTGTTTGCAACGACCGCTCAAATTAGTCACGACTCGGGGTACTTGATCTCGACAGACTTACCGTGCCCGGACAAAAGATTTCGCCACTGGCCCATGACTGAAGCGGGGGGAAGGCAGCTCGTAAAGGCAGTGGATCATTCAGAGGGACCATAGGGTTAACGATGGTCGTCGAGATAGCCAAAGTGGGTGCTGTACTGAAGTGTGTACTATTTGGGACGCAGCATTAGCATAACGAGCCAACCCGACGAGGATAACCAACTGGATAGAAGGAACCATCTTGGTTAGATAAGCTTCTAAGAGCTTTTATGAACGAAAGAACCACGGAGATTTCAAACGCACAAGCGGATGGACCCAATGACGTACCATAACCACCGCAGAGGAGGTACCGGGGCATCCCTAGTGTCATGGCGTTGTGTGAAAATCATCGACACTTGTTGGACTCGGGATGGGAGAACAGCTTCCCCAGAGGAATTGCACATGTACTCGCATGAGTTAACAACATCCGTTAGAGCATATATTACCCCCCGCAAAACTTCTGAATCGTTCGGTGCCAAACTGGGGACTGCGACAAGTGACATGTTTTGCAAGCTGCAAATGGTCATTAGGGGGTATATTAGACAGTGTAGTGTACTAAAACGACCTGCTGCTTGTATGGACGTTTCAGTATTCTATAGCTTGCGTCGGACTCCCGGGTAGCCGGGCCTGAGGTGGTCCACACAGCCCCAGAGACCAAACAAGTGACACGATGTTCCTGCATGAGGATAACATGAATGTGTTTCACTGGTATCTCCTGACACGCCCTACGGAATCGTGAGTAATGCCTTGTGGACCAACGCTGAGGGCTCACTTTAGTATGTACGGCTGGGTGAGCTGTTCTTTGGGTTGCTGCGGAAGGTATTCAGCTCGGCGGCGTGTGGCCACTTGACAACAAGGTCCTCGAGCGATTTTGGTCACTAAAGAGACTCTCCACCTTTTGAGCTAGGCGAATAAGATAGAGAAATGGCAGGGGCCAATTTGCTGGACATGAATGCTCGTGAGTGGCTCCATCTGATATGAAAGGGCGAACGTGCGGCTTAAACCAGGGTCAAGCTGAACTTGGATCCATTGCATCAATATTCTCGGACCGACCATAAAGCGTTAGCCTGATCACTCGTTGGATTTTGGGATGAGATACCGGGCAATTTGAGCATTATTAAATCGTCAAACGCGAGCGGTATTTAATGGCTACAATGAAAAGGGGACGGAAGAGTCTAAAAGATATACGGGATGACCGCCTTTCTATCTTTGGGGTAGTCTGGAAAGTTGTCGAGGTACCAGCGATGGCCCTTGTACGCTCTCGCGATCATGAGGCAGATTTCAGAGGAAAAGAAAATCCAGGGAGGCTGGACGGAGGCCAGAAGCGCTGGGAGAGACGTCATAGCAGGCACGGGCGCGGCGGCGAGGGCGAAGCCGAGCCATTCGAGCCACTCGCAGAGGTAGTTGGGAAAGGAGACGTATATGTAGAGATAGCCGTGGGGAATCCCATAGTGCTCCTTTGTGGGTTTGGGGTAGGCGTCGGCGTCGGGCTTGGCCTTGGCTTTGCCCTTTGCCCTGGCGTTGCGGCGGATATTGAGGAGGATCTCGTCGTGGAGGATGTTGCCGGCGAACCCCGTGGCCCAGAGGAGGGAGCCAGCCCAAAAAAGGGGCCGGGGGTGGGCTGCGAGAAAAGCGGCTGCAGCGGGGGAGTGGAGATAGGTGCCGATGAGGGTGCCGTTGACGATGTTGAACACAGCGCCGCAGAAGGTGACGATGATGTGCGACTTTGAGCGGGAGGGAGTGCGGAGCGGGGAGAGGAGGGCGCGGTTGGCGTAGTGAACGAGAAAGAGGGCTGCGAGAAAGAGCTGGGCAGAGGAAAGGGGCGGGGTGTCTGCCGGAGAGGCGGCGAGGGGGGCGCGGAGGAGGGCGTGGAGAAAGGCGGCGGGTGCGACGAGCTCCATGGCGATCCAGGAGCGGACGCCGTCGAGGAGGAAGACGCTCTCCGTCGACGGCACGAAGCGGCCAAAGGGGGCGTCGACGAAGAACTGGGCCGGGCAGGCGAGCACGGGGATCACACAAAAGAGCCGTCGGGCAGCTGGAGAACGGGGTCAGCTCACAAACGGGTCGGGCGGGCTCCACTTGCCATCGTACAGCGCGTGCATGGCGACAGGAATCGACCCTTGCTTTACCACGCTCACCCATGCCAAAGCTACGTTTCAAACACACAGCCAAGCGAGGGCACCCCCATGGCGACGACGACCCCGAGGAGATGCGCTTTAGGGAAAGGATGCGGGACGCGCTCGAGGACGACGAACGCTTGGACGGTATCAACGCCCGGTTCAACGATTACCCCCATATCCCCGACAGGTGGGCCCGCGACAGCCATGACGCTGCCAACCCGCACCTCATGGACGACGACGGGTACGCCGAGTGGGTCAGGGAGGGCATGTGGAGGTGGGTCCCACTCCGTCCACCCACCCTCGTCCTCACCATGCTGCCAGGAGAACGCACGCGCGAGAGTACGAGGAGCAAGTGAAACGGGACGCAGAAAAGGCTGCTCAGAGAGCCCGCAGGAAGGAGATCAAGGCAGAGTCCGCCCGCCTCGAGAGGCTTGCCCGCAAGCACGAGGAGAGGCGCAACAAGGAGAGGCAGCAGCTGCGAGAGCAGGAGTACAGGCAGCAATACGAAGAACGGTGGAGGGTCCTCTTGGACCACCGGGTCCGCGATTCTCGACCGCTGACTTTTCAAGACATTCCCTGGCCTCTCTTTCCACCCCGTTCTCCAAGGGGCAAGGACCCGGGCTCTGCCCCCTTCCACGTGAACGATATCACCCCAGCAGCCATTTCCGCCTTCATTTTGTCCGACCCTGCCGGCATCCCCGCTCCCAACAACATTGACGTTCCGAGGCGGAACCGAGACAAGCTCAAGGAAACCTTGTTGCGATTTCATCCTGACAAATTTCAGGGTCGCTTCATGCACCGTATCCCCGAGTGTGATCTGGAGGTCGTCAGGGAGGCCGTAGGCCAGGTCGCAAGAGTTCTCAATGTACTCATGAGCAGCCAATCATGATCACGTTTGCATTTCGGTCAGCATACAGCACAGACCCCTGACCAAGGATAGACCAATCGTTCTCTTCTTGCTCCCGTATGTTTCTCTCAGGTATCCCTTGCAATTCCCTTCTGCTGTTGCAGTCTTGCTCGGTACCACAGCCTTGGGCTTGCTGCCGCCCGAATTATACCTGCTCCATTTCCTGGAAGCGCCGTGGATTGTCTCGTTCCCAGCCGAATCAATGTCGCTCGGCAGTCACGTACTAAAACAGACCAAATCACACGGCAGAATTGCATGATGTCCGTTGTGTGTGAGTTATCAGATAACACCTACAGCAGCTCATGTTAACTACCGCAACTTTTGCTCGCAGTCTGAAACGCGCGAGGGCCCCGCACATTGGGGTACAGCAATCAGCCCGAGTCCGCTTTTTTGCGTCCCCGCTGCGGTCGAAAGTTGACATGATTACAACTACCTCCCCAACTTTCACCTTGCTGTGGGAAGCGCTGCGGCGGCGGCCGTTTGTGTTTATCTTCAGAATTGCTCTATATTTTTCTTTCGTGGAGCAGGGATGGCTTGATTCATCGAGGCGTCGGCTGCGTGGGCATCGGTGCGTCGCGCTCTCGAGCGCCCAGGGCCATCAAGCTAACAATGGGATTACCCGGTGGGTCTTTTTTTTTTATCGGTTCTCAAAGATGTATTTTATATAGAGGTTAGCTTGAGGCGAACCCCTTGGTTTTCGTAACACTGGGCGACCCTGCGTCATCTCGAAAAATGTTGTCACGTCGACAGACTGTAGTGGCGTTCGTCCTCTATGCTTGTATGCTGTGGGTTGCTTTGCTGACGTCTCTCCCCGCGTAGTTCCACGGACACCATGGAGTGAGTGTTCTCCCCGATGCTCTATTACGGATGGTGTATTCATTTCTATTGTCAAACCAAGCGAGGGTCCTTTCGTGCGTACCCTATTTGGCCGTGGTCGATCAATTCGTGCTCATCTCACATAGGTCCTCGGGTATGCCATGTGTTTCGGCTTGATGGGCGTCTTGTGTGTCCAGTGTTGTAAGTGATCCATTCCTGATTCGTTAACACGCGCTGACGCGGAAAACGCTCTAGACATTTATTTTTCCCGATTTCCCAACGACCGGATGTGGATGCGCATGCTAGGTGAGACACCTACTCCGCGTGGACCGGCGGAGGTGCTGACATCCGTACAGTCGTCGTCATCCTGCTGCTCGAGTCGCTCTTCACGGTGTTTGCCCTGCACGGATTCTGGATCGGTGTGACGGCTCACAACTCAGATCTGTCATCGATCGTCGGGTCAGGGACGGGTGGGCAGGAGCTTTCGCCGGATCCTCTTTGGTCGTTTGTCGCGCTGTCACCAATCACGGGTGTCGGTGAGTCAGGTATTTGGAGGTCGTGATCACAGCATGAAATTTGAGTGCGAACAGTGTCGTCGCTGTCGCATGGCTTTTTTTGCTGGCGGATTTGGGCGGTGCGACAGTCGTTGGTGGTGCCTGTCTTGGTAATGATGGTGAGATGCGCGAGGTTTCGTTTGGTGATAGGGTTGTTGAGAAGAGAACATCATTGACAGGTGTCGCTGGTGCAATGTGCCATGGTTGCTTATGGAGGCATCGTGGTGAGTTGCCTTGGCATCTTTCCGTCACCCATATCTGATGACTGTTTCGTAGTACGGCCTCATCCCGGACATAAACATCAGCCATCCAATGCCGTATTACGTTCCCGTTCGTACTTTGGTGAATTTCGACGAGCTGCCTTTCTCAACATCTTGCACATAGGTATGGTTGTCGGGCTCCTTGTTCTGTGATTTGATGATCACGGTATACATGTCCGTCATCGTACGTCCGCGTGCCTGTTGTATCGAGCCGAATGTTCACATACACGAACTTAGCTCTTGCGTTCAAAATCAAGCTTCCGAACGACGTGGTCGCTCTCGATCAGGCTTGTCAAACTGACGATCGAGACGGGATTGATCACGACGACGGCAGCTGCCGTCGAACTAGTGCTCGCAGTTGCGTTTCGGGTGACGTTATATCACATGGCAGTGTATGTTTGCGCGCTCCGTCGTTTGTACCTGCATTGACTCTGGCCGGACAGGTTTTACATCATATCCAAGCTGTACGTGTCTTTGTTCCTCTTCCCGCCCAGACGGATGATGTGAGCGTGTAGGTACGCCAACTGTCTGCTTGCGACGCTCAACGCGCGCCTCGTCCTCTCGAGGTCGACAGACAAGCGCAAGTCGGTGGCAGTATGGGACTATACCGCCTCCAACCATGCACTGTCATCCTCGGGCGGCGGGTCGCGGGGCAACCCTGGCGTCGACGGGCGGGCGATCCAGATTCACACGCATATAGAAACCCAGTACGAGCTGGAGGCGCATCCGATGGTGAGTGGTCGAACTGTTTTATGTCTTGTTGGTATAGAGGGGCTGACTGTTTTGGAGGACGAGGAGAAGGGGAAGAAGGGATTCTCGATGGAGCAGGATATGTGAACCTGGGGGGTTGGTTGGTTATTATGTATGACTGATCTATTCCATCTCTTTACCATTTGTGGTGGTCCACGTTTGCAGCGTCGGTCTGAGCGTATGGCCGGCGGTGATCACTGCAACAGTCGTCGACCGATGTCAGCTCAACGCCCTGTCGCAGGATGTATTCACAACCCTTATACCATAAGCGATGATAACGCTCTGGAGTGTGGAGGCGCGCACGCGCGGTCTTGGTCGACACTGGCAAAGAGCGTCTTCGAATCGGGATAGGCGAAAGTCAAACTCTTTGCGTTCAATGCTGTCCCTTTTCTCATTAGACGGGCCGGGTCCGTTTCGACGGAGCACACGAGCACAATGTCTCACTTACGCGTTTAATGAGCCTGCACACGGTGGAGCCGCGACCGAAGCCCGCGGAGCCGGCGTGTAGTGTGTGTGATGGTTCAATGGTTTGATTATCTGATATGTTGTGGCATGAACTTCTCGTTTCTGCATCGGCCCAGCTTATGACAACTTGCCCCTCAGGACGCGATCGCTAGAGCGGGAGTCTCTGGGGCCCGTTTGAGGAATGCACGCACGTGGGATTCTACTGCTCGGACATTGGCCCTGGACGTTGCGTACGCACCGCGAAAGCAGGCCCCGAGCCGTCTTTACTTCGGCCATCCCATGTATCGGGTCCTACTTGCCCGCCTTTCCTTTCGGTGCTCGGAAACGATCCCCGGATCGGCGTACCGCGGGGCTGACATTCTAGCTTCGCGGGCGTGTGACGTCGGAACGGGGTGCTATTTTCAACTTTCTAGGCTCGGATGCGCCGCACCACAAGATGAAATGGTAAAATGTTCTTTAATTGGCGTGTTCCGAGCAGGCAATAATGTGAAACCTTGCGCGCAGGTGTTGTTCAGAGGACGACAGGCCGAATCCATGTTTCAGGTGTTTGCGCTTGCAGAGCCCTGGTACCCGTTCATCGCAAAGACGGAGACAGAGGCAGAGGTGGAACCGTCTTTCTGGTACGGTTAGTGGGAGTCAGGGGACTCCTCCCCAGAATGCGATGCGTCTTTCCTACTTGCTGCCCTCTTTTTACTACCCGAGGCCGTTTCAACTAGTTCTCACTGGGCTGCAGTGCGCTGTAGTCCTCTGTACCACTCCTTTGGGAACTCGGTTGCCGTCAAAGAGAAATCCACTATCCCGGCCGCACTGTGACGCGTCGCGCTCTCAGTCTAAACCAACTTTGCTCCCCGGTTTAGGCCAGAGATTCACACAAGGTTCATTGCGTGTGAACTATCAGAGCGACAATCCCAATTCGCATCTACGTTAACGACCGTTGTGTGTGACTTGTCAGATAGCAACCCAATATAGTACACGTCGAGGACGCTAACGCCTGACCGTCGGATGAAAAAGAAGGCCACGCGATGTTCTCCGCCCCCCGCTCAGGTCGTTTCGGATACACCCGCTATGTTGGGGTCAGCACATAATAATGCGGTTCAGTGTTTCTACGATAAAAATGAAACACCATATATGATGATTTCATCAATGCGGTTGATGAACTCGGAAAGAGGGCTCGTAAGTGGATTACGTAACGTCAGGTCGCCCGCCACACGCCAGCAAAGTCCTTGTCTAATTTTTAGTTACCATAAAGTATTCGCTGCTTGCTCACCATTGACACGAAAACCATCGCATGCAATTTCCGGTGCTGCACCTGCCACGTTTTGAGCGACACGACAAGCGCAACTCACAGATTCATGTCACAGTACTGTCCTGATTCTCGGTGAAGTTGTTCTGATTAGCTGATACCCCACAGCGTTCACGTTGTTTTGTATGCACTGAAGAAAATTTGCATTCCTGACACTAGTGGAAGATCGGAGGCCCTCCTTGTGAACGGCAACGCGATGTATGCGACGAGAACCTTCCGATGTGCTACGTTCACGCACAGCAAGTCGGGCAACCCTCACGGTTTCGAACCAACCTGGACCTTTCCTTGTTTTAGGGGGCCGAAAATAGTTGGGGGTCGTCGTAACTGCTCCAGCGCCGAACTCGCACAACGACAAATTCACAGCTGCACCTCTGGAGTTCAACCCCATCCTGGCGAGCTGGCTCCCGGGTGCCGCAGACAAGAACCCGCCTTTATTATTGTGGCAGTCGCACGATCGTGTTGCTTACAGAAAAGGCCCACCTCCCCAGCGTCTTCTCCCATCGTAACCTTGCTCGGTACCACTACTTTGGAGTACATAGTCGTCGGGGGATGTCAGCCCAAACATCCATGGTATGTTCCCAGAGTAGATTAAGGTTGCCCCCTTCTCCAAATTAGATCAAACGACAACGATCAAGTTCACACGGAAGGGTGCGTGGTGTGTGAGACATCAGATGAGGTACTACGACAACTCTCATGCATGCTAACGATTAGATACTGTCATGACAACCAGTATGTGTGCCAACCACTTTGACCTTGACTCACAATCTGAAGCACTGGGGAGCCACCAGACCGAACCCAATGCAGGCGGGGCCGTCGTCACCGGAATCTACTCGTTGATACGCTTTCGGTGCTTTCTTATCTCGACTCGGACTTTGTCGGGTTGTGGCAGGCCCTATGCGTCTTGTGGGATTGATGTCTGCACGGGAGCCGGTATCGTCCACTCCCGAGCAGCCATGGGGGGCGCTCTATATTTTCTCCAGGAAATCCATGCTTAATTCATCGAAGACTGTCAGTCAACGGTGGCTGCCAGTACGAGCTGCACCTTGCATTGTTTTAGCCCATCACGTTCCATGGGATGATCACTTGTAGGGTCTTTTTTAAAAATCCTCAGTGACACCCGCAAGTCCCGAATGTACGGTATATAGGCTGTATTCACATCAAGCAAGCAATTTCGTTTTTGTTTTCCTTTCGGTTTTTCTCCCGCTGGGCGACCTCGCGCTAGCGCAATTTACTCAGAATGCTGTCACTTCGGAGCTTTTTGCCGTGAGTCAGTTAGATGCTTGTTGTGCGTTTCTCGTTAAACCTGGCTAGCATAGTTCTGCGGATACCACTGAGTGAGTTCTCTACTCTGACTCTGCCACGAACGGCGGTTCACTCAGATTGACCATTTTCTGAATAAAGTGAAGGCCCATTTGTGTGTACTCAGTTTGACCTTGGTCGACTATCACACTCAAGCCGTAATAGGTCCTCGGATATGCTACGAGTTTCTTCCTGATGGGTGTATTGTCGGTCCAGGGCTGTGAGTGGATCGTACTGCGCGCTGACAAAACTAACGAGGCCTTGATCACAGTCATCTACTTCTCCAAGTTCCCCAACGACCGTTTATGGATGAAAGCACTAGGTAGGATCTTCATCGAGGTCGCACCTTTGTACTGTGCATGAGTCACACCACCAATCTACACAGTTGCTGGCATAATGTTACTAGAGACGCTCATCACCATCTTTACCCTGCACGGTTTCTGGGTAGGGGTCACTTCCCATAGCTCTGACCTCTCTTCCATCGTCGCCTGGGGGACCGGCGGTGAGGAACTCTCTCCAGATCCACTTTGGTCGTTTGTTGCCTTGTCGCCTCTCACGGGCTTAGGTGAGGATTCTGGTTCCTTTCGTTGTCACGACTATAACCTAGATGCCAATAGTATCCTCGCTAACGCATGCATTCTTCTGTTGGCGTATATGGGCCGTCCAGAGATCATGGATGGTTCCAATACTAATCATGATGGTGAATATTTGCATCACCGACGTGGCACCTCGCTAAGATCAGAATTACAGGTATCGCTACTTCAATTTGGTATGCTTACCTACGGTGGCATCATGGTAAGCTATATCCCATCCTTGCGATACACTCTTACAGGTTCTGGCACATGTCAGTATGGCCTCATCCCAGACCTTGATTCGAGTTTTCCAATGCCCTTTTACATACCTGTCAGTATTTTCGATTTCCTCTGAAAATGTCTATTTATTCAGCTCCTTGAGCATAGGTATGGTTGTCTGGCAGTCTGATATGTGATTCGATGATCACCGTGTACATGTCACTCATTGTGCGTTCGAGTTTAGGTTGAGTGCTGTGCTGGTATTTACTTGCAGTTACTCAGCTTCTCCGCACTAAATCGCAATTCCAAAACACGTGGTCACTCTCGATCAAACTTGTCAAATTGACAATCGAGACAGGTCTAATTACAACAACAGCCGCCGCCGCCGAACTTGTACTTGCGGTTGCTTTTCGCGTGACGCTATATCATATAGCGCTGTGAGTTCTCGTCCGCTTCATTTCTCGTGCATTCCCGACTCAGCGCCTTTTTTTGCTGTTTAAACAGGTTTTACATCATCTCCAAACTGTAGGTGTTCCTCGTTTTCTCAAGAAAGCGTAACCCATGTTTGTGACATAGCTATGCCAACTGTCTTTTAGCGACACTCAACGCGCGTCTTGTTATCCGGAGCTCGACAGACAAAAGCATGTCGGTAGCCATGTGGGAGCCAACCGAGCCCTCGGCCCCCAACCTGACGGGTCACGAGCAGAAAGACATGGTGATCAAGGTCCGTACAAAGGTGGAGACCGAAATCGAGTTGGAGAGAGGCCCGCCGGTGAGCTGGCTCTCTTGGGATGAGGAATGAATGGATTTGAGTCGGACCAGCCGGTTTCGGACAAAGGGATCCGATCTAGGTGGTGCCTTTTCCTGGACGATTGAGGGTCCTCATTTCTTGCATAACATTTTCGGGCCTCATCTTTTACCGCAACTGCGACTGGGGTTGTTTCTTCTTGCTCTCTCTTTCTTTTTTGTTTGAATCGTGGAAAAACCTAGAGGTGCATGGTCCACCTTTGGGGACACTGTTTTACTGTGTCATTTTCAGCCCAGTCGTCTGGAGGAACATGGCCATCCTCCCATAGTATGTATACCCTGTTCGCACGCCGTATACTGAACCATTCGTATGCTTTGATGCGGCCACACATGCCATCCGAATCGACGAGTGAAAATACGTCACGATGAGAGGACGACCGATGGAGAGGGACAGAAGGAGGCCCCCTCCGACACCTGGAGAAGACACTGCAGTGGAGTGGGTTGGGACGAAGGCTACGGATACACGAACATGGACTACTATCATTGTATCAGTAATGCGAACTGCACATGCGATGCAAATGTTTCAGAACATCACATTCCATATATCCTGTAGGTTTGGAAATTTGAGGGAGATAGGTAGACACATTCAAACGGTGGACAAGAAATTGGCAAGAGTTAATAGGAATGATGTGCTACAATTCGTCGAGGCTAGTAATGGTATTGACCATTTCAGCCCCAGGCTTGAGAGATCCCGCATCTAACTTGAAGAACTGGAACTGGTGGGTGTGGATAAGTCCCTGTAGATCCTGCTTAGCAAGTATAAAAGGATACTGCTCACTAGATGAAGCTGCAGAATCAACTCTTGATGAACAAGTCGAGGTAGATTGCCATGCTTCAGTACATTTGTGACAAATTTGAATCTCCTCCACACCAAAAGCCGAGCACAAGGACCATCATGTCACCATTGTCCTGTAACAGGTCAAAGTATTCATGTTCGCTTTGCCGCACACCACAGGAAAAAAAGAGCTCAGGTTGCCCCCGGTGTTAGCAGTCAAATTATAGGTAAACGACACGAGATCAGCACGTAACTCAACTTCGCCTAGTCGAGTGTTTACCGTGGGCAAAGGTTTGGACCCGAGCTGACATGAGGAACGGCCGTCTAGTATGCAATACATGGGAAAGAATAAGTCCCTTCCAAACCCTGCAGTTAGATTCACCCGGCGGCCGGAAACTTCCGATCAGAATTCATAACTTACTTGCCTCACACTAAATACAGTGCAGGTTGAGTGCCATGGCAAGGCCGATGATCGTTGTTGATAATTGACGATCGTCCCCCACCACCGTGGGACACCAGTGACTGTTCCTTTCTAGGTCCCTCTCACCTTGTTGTTGTCCATATTCTCTCGGTACCACAATTTCGGGGGCCCGGTGGCCGCATCAGGGGCTCTCTACGCAAGCACACTGTAGCGTTGTGGCATGCCGCGCGTTCCCAGACCCACTCAACACTTTCTCGTGGTTCCTTGAACAGATAACAACCAGATTCACAGGGAAGTTTCGGCCTATATGCATTGTCAGATAATCATTGTCAGATGTTACGAACGGCAACGCACGAGCATGCAGGTACTGCAATCTTGATCTTCCGTTTGAAGTCCAAGTGAACCATCGAACGCAGCTTGCTGCATCGTCTTTGTTAGAGCCAGGCCATGATGCGCTCAGAATCGCCTTCAGATATCTCGTGGGATTCGCATCTGCACGGGAGCCGGTTATTGTCCATTTTCGAGAAGCGACGAGGGGCGCACTATATTTTCACAAGAAGGTCCAGTCTGTTTGATCCATGAAAGACCCGTTGGTTGGGGACGGTCAGTGCAGGTTTCACCTTGTCGCATTCTTTCTCTTCGTGAAATCCATGGGACCATCGCTGGTAAGCCTTTTTCTAAAAAAAACTGGTTGTGGCCCTGTCTCAAGTACACAGTATATAGGCACCACTGACATGAGATGAGCTATCTCTTTTTTTTTTTTTTTCCTTTATTCGTTTCCCGGACGGCCTCGCGCTGGCGCAAACTGTCCCTGAATGTCTCCACATCACAAGATGCCACCGTGAGTTTTCCTTTAGTTACATACCGTATCTCGCGTGCTAGAGGGTACCTTGATAGCTCTACAGATACTCTAGAGTATGTTTTCCATCCGAATCAGTCACTTACGGTACAAGTATTTTAACTGTGTTACCCTTTTAAACCAAGCGAAGGCCCGTTTGTACGTACTGCTGTTCATTTAATGCGGCAGACCAGTCCGACTCATGTTACATACATAGGTCCTCGGGTATGCTATGAGTTTCTTCTTGATGGGTATCCTGTTCATCCAAGGTTGTGAGTGCAACGTACTGCTTTCCGGACAGTGCTGATACGGATGCGACACCTAGTCATTTATTTCTCCCGATTTTCTCAGGACCGGGTGTGGCTAAAAGCGCTAGGTAAGATAGCGGCGCGCGTCAAGGGTCCGCAGCAATGTTGACGCCGCCCGTGCACTTCGTACAGTTGCTGTCGTCTTGTTTCTCGAGACTCTCATCACCATCTTTGTCTGGCATAGCTTTTGGGTAGGAGCGACGGGCCAGGGTGCGGACCTGTCTTCCATCGTCGCTTGGGGGACGGGTGGACAGGAGCTCTCTCCCGATCCGCTCTGGTCGTTTGTGGCATTGGCCCCTCTTACTGGCATAGGTGAGGGTTTCGGGGTATTTTCGAGGTCATGCCCACGGACTGGACGTACATAGTGTCCCTGCTGACCCACGGGTTTTTCTGTTGGCGGATATGGGTTGTCCGGCGATCCTGGGTGGTTCCTATAATGACAATGATGGCGGGTACATGCGGGCTTTAGGTGGAACGTCGCTGATCTTAACATGTTAGGTGTCTTTGCTTCAGTGTGCCATGCTTATTTACGGTGGCGTAGTGGTAAGCTCCGTGCCGTCGTTTCTCTGCGCACTCTCTGATCTACGAATGATAGTACGGCCTCGTCCCTGATCTCGACGCCAGCCATCCGATGCCGTTTTACATTCCAGTCTGTGTCTTAACCCTGTTTGAGGAAACTGACCATTCAACGGGCTGGGGCCAGGTATGGCTATGTGGCAGTTTGTTTTGCGATCTTACTATCACAGTATACACGTCAATCATGGTATGCCCATGTCATGTCGGGACGTGTGCTGGTTTGCTTACTTGCAGCTATATAGCTCTACCGTACCAAATCACAGTTTAAAAACACGTGGTCCCTCTCAGCCAAGCTCATCAAACTAACAATTGAGACGGGCCTAGTGACGACGACAGCTGCCGCCATCGAACTCGTGCTTGCAATCGTCTTTCGCGTGACGATGTTCCATATGGCTCTGTGAGTATTTCATCTATATCTCTCTCTCGTATGTCCTCTAAGTTTTCTTTCTGTGGTCCAACAGATTCTTCGCGATATCCAAGCTGTAAGTTTTGTTCCTTGTTTTCTCTCCGAAGGCTGCCAGTGGCCTAACTCACGTGTGCGTGAAATAGCTATGCCAATTGCTTGTTGGCGATGCTCAACGCGCGCCTCATCATCCGGAACTCGATGGACAAGAGCAAGTCGATGGCGGCGTGGGACTATTCTGACCCGTCTGGACACACGCCAGAGAGTTTTAACTTGAAGAACAAGGTAATTGAGATCCATACAGAGGTGGAGATGGAAATCGGATTGGAGGTGGACCCCATGGCAAGTTGTCTCTTTCTGGATATGGACGCCCCGTTCACTTATCTTGACTGGTATGACCTGTTCCAGGACAAGGAATTCCGAACCAAGTGGTTTCGCTCCCTTGAACTTGAGGATGATTAATGTTCGTTGTATTTGGATGTTTCGTGTACGATGGCTTGCTTCTCGTTTCGCGGTTACCAGTACAGAGCTTCTCTCCCCTGTTTTGCGCTTTGAAGTGTCATTCTTTTGAATCGAGGCGAGACTCGGAGTTGGGACTCTAGATCTGAGAGAATCTACCAAGTAGTTTGCCTAGTGCTGCCCGGGGCATGTTGTGAATGAATGAACGAACGTTATGAATTCGTCAGATAGATGGCTTGAAGGTGACCTCTAATTACGCTGCTCTCCATCATGAAACCAACAATTCGTAGATACAGATGCAGACGTATATATAGACAGACAGCAACTCGGAGACTCGTTGACTCGGTGCCAGTCCAGTCCAGGACGCTCGCGGAGTAGATAGCGGGGCTATCTACTATATTATGATTTCCGATCATGTCTTTCATCTGAGTAAATTTGTCCATTGCCCGGATCAGTAGATCGTAAGAAACAGGTAACCATGATATGATGGCGAGCGTTCGCGCCCGAGTTATAGATTGGGTTGTACATGAATGTCGGAAATCGCCATGAAATCCGAGTTGATTGCTTCCCCATTGAAAAGCTTTCATACTCAATCTCAATGATATAGGATTCACTCAAACACATGCCATTTCTTTTTTACGCACAACCACAACACTCGACCTCACTTGGATCACAATACTGTACATTTTTTCAGGAATCGCCCTGGCTCACGGAGGTCTAGCACACGACTAAGGTCATCAATTTGTCCAGATAGAAATAGTGACCAACTCACTCATCCGATGATGATGTTAGCCTTGAGGTCGTTGCCGTCGGCGACGGTGAAAACGACTTCGACCTTGGTTCCAGTCGCGCTCGTGACGCTGTACTGCGACAACTGCTTCTCCCTCATGTAGTCCCGTCCCCCGTTGTTGTAGTACTGTCCGTTGATCACCAGAGCCGTCTCGTCGGAAGCAAGTCCGGTGACGACGTCGCACCAACGCTTGTAGTTGTGCACACCGACAGCGACCGTGATACGCTCGCCCTTGTCCGACATGAAGCGCAGAACGCCCGAGGTGCCGCTGCCACCCATGGTGAGGGTGAGAGTACCATCGGCCTCGGACCAGGTGCCGCCCTTGGCATAGTTCCAGCAAGTCTTTTCAACAATGCTGAAGTACCCGCGGGAGATGTTAGTTTGGTAGACGCGGAGTGAAATGCTGTAGGACATGATGGTGCCTAAACATAGCAAGTTTCGGTAACATGATGGTGGGCAGAATGAAAAAGACGGACTCGTTTAGCTGGTGTAGCTGGAGGTCCTTTGTAAGATCTTGCTCGAGGAGGATGATGATATTCGAGCATAACCAGGGGGCTTATATACTGTCGAACCACCCGAATGGGGTCCTCAGACCATAACACTTGACATCCTGGCCCCCCCGACTTTCACAGATCCAGTTCAGATTTGGGGTTGAGGATGGAGTTGCGCCCAACATTCTCCGTGATTCCAAGGGGTGCTTCCCTGCAGGTCACGACATCTGTTATACCCGCAATGAATTCTGTCAGATTCGATTTGGACGACTGGAAGCGCGTACATGCCTTCCACCCCTTCCCGGCCAAATGTCAATGTTCATTTCCTCTGTTTCAAATCCGCCCATATTTGGTTCCGGACCTTTGGGGGGTAGTCTATTCCGATGTATAAGGACCATGCCAAGGTCAATACGATCCCGAAGGAGAGCCAAGGAACGACTATAGTCGAGAGAGGTTCCTCGAGGTCTCGCGTACCTGTCTGCTCATCAACAGACGTCGACAAAACATTCAAATATGTCCAAGAGGGTGTCAGAGGCGCATTCGTACTCCAGCTTTGTGAACGCCTGACGTAATGCAACAGCGGTTGACGAAGGACAAATTGAATACGAAGATCCGGCGGAATTCTCTTGCGATCGCGCCCAACGCCCATCCTAATAACTACGCCCCAAGATTTCCAGACCTGAAAATGAGAGTGAGAATAACCCCATCGACAACTTGACGCCGACTGATGGTGAGAGCCATCTAGAAGTGCTCATGACTCGCTCGTGTAAGCATTTGGTCTTCCAATGAAACCCCCGGAATTATGGAGGGTGTGAGGTAGGCAAATCAACCAAAGATTGTCCAACACACCAGTCAGAATTCAGGAGTGAAATGCAGGCGATGATGTTGACATGGGCGGAGCTGTTACCCAAACGGTCCCAATGAGAACGGTCTGATCTGCGCCAACCTTTACACAGTCAAGTCCATGATCAGAAGTGAGGTAACGAATGTTCTAGCCATCTTGGTTCGACACCACAGTTCTCGACCCATTCCGTATGAAAGCGAATGACCTGGACGGAGATGATGCTCATGTGTGGTCTGTGGAATTAGAGGGGAGGAGAAATAGGTTCGGACAGGTTGCGCCTCCGAAAAAGGGGATGACGTTGACGGAAGCAGGAACGAGCAATCGGCCGACGAGCGAGCGTTCATCCTAGACACATCACTTTCGACACCTTTTCAAAGCGGTAGTCATGCGTCGCGTTCCATGAGGGCATTAGCAAAGCTCAGACTCTGGCTGGGTTCGATGAGGACGAGCCTGGACCATTTGTGAGCGAGACTTCGCAGATGAACAGGGACAACCCCTTAAGGTTGAAGCTTCAGATCATCTCAATGAAGTTGTCTAGTACATGGCTAGGTCCGTCGTCGTTGATGCGGAAGCAGCATTTGCAATAACAAACCAATTAGCCCAGCTGACCGATACTTGTACGGGACACCTTCCAATCGCATTATTAGCTTTTGCACATCACCGTCGGACGGTGAAGTTGCTATGCAAGGAATGATGAAATAACTCCAACCGACATCCATTGGAATCCTTTTGTTCGGTTAGGGATAGGCAACAAAACTGAAACCTTGCGGTAGTGCAGGTCAGGGGCCTCTGGAGGAGCCGGGCGGAGTCAGTACAGTACATAGTCTGTGTTCGTGTGTCGGCAGCCTTGGTCCCAACCCACTCCACTGTGGTTCTCTCCAGGTGTCGGTGGGGGTTTCCCCCTGCCCCTCTCCAGTGTGTGTCCTTTGTGGGACATGCAATGGCCCATCTCGTACCATTAGCCACGATGGGGATTTTGGCATACCAGAAGGGCGCGAGGTCAGCAGCTTATGCGGACGATACATTAAATGCGTCACTCCGGCACTTATGTAAACCCCCCTGCGAGTCGGGAGGATGTCGGCCAGCTAGCACACGAATGTGAACACGACGAGGGCCTTATAAAAATGGTTACGCGCAGGATGAGCGCGGGGTACTTCCAGAGCGCCCGAGTGAGTCTTGCTCATTGTTGTGCTTCTGTGCTCGTTGGCTAACCCCGACCAGCATCGTCGAGACGGCTGAAGTAATAAATTATGTAATTCGTCAAGCGAAGGGCCTTTCAAGTTCGTGCGTGCGTCTGACCGTTAGATTCTTGTGTGTGACGTTATATCAGCGAAGGCGAAGTACTAGATAAAAGTAACAACCGCAATAAATCAAGTGCGGACGTGCATTCGGTGGGACGCGGATGTCAAAAGAGAGGGGCGATTAGTAAAAGGGCTATTCGTTCTGGTCGCTATCATTAGTTTTTCCCAGCTTTCCTTTGTTTTTGGCGCCGTTGTCAAGATTCTCATCACCTTTCAAAGTTGCGGCGGTTTTCGAGCGTTTTAAGGAGTAATGGGCCTCTTTATAGCGGATCTATTTGAAAGGGAAATTGAATTTCGACTAAGGCATTCCACGCGGCAGAGCTTTTCGTTCACGTCGTTGGGTTTCACGAAGGTGGAGTACTTCTGGAGGGACACCAGTTTTGTTGGAGCCATATTACGTTTCTATCAGTAAACAGGGGTCCTACTAATTTACGCTAATATACGTAGGCAAATTTCGGCTGATGTGAAGACGACAGTGCCCTAGTCCCATCCTGGGTCGGCGCGATTGCGCATGTTACGAACGCGTCGGATTCCCTCAAACGAGTGGGCCCCCAACCCATTTGCATCACTTCCCGGAACCCGGTGTCCATCTGAGTAGTACTAACAAATGTTAGGAGAGTAAACTTTTCATTCATTCTCATCTAACTTTCAAGAGACAGTGAAATCCCTTACAGCCTTGCTGGTGTTGGGCGCATTCTTTGATGCGAGGCGCGCATTTAGGGTGGCCATCAAGTAACCGGAATACCTGGGTGCGCGCCTCGAACCAATAGCGACCATGCTATGCTGAGTGGGTGTCGACGGCATAGGCGGGAGCAATGTCACGCGGTACGCAATGGCTAGCGCAAGCTCGACTGTGGCGGTCGCTAAGCCTCTCTCGAGCGTTAATTTGATGAGTTTGGTCGATGGCGGACGAATGCTCTCAAATTTGGGTCTTTCTTTGAAGAGCTATACGTGGAACGTCAATACAATACTCACCCGCGTACCAGATGGCGGGTGCACTACGGAGGTCACGTACACGGCAATACTCAGGTCACACACCAGATTGCCGCACAACCATAGCTTGCAGGCGCGCCGTCAGAGAAATATCCATTCCATCGAGGTCAATACACTCACTGGTATACACAATGGCATCAGGTAGCTGGCACCGAGTTCTGGGACAAGACCATACTATGTAGCTTTGAGTTGTGGTGAAGCAACCGACCAGCGGATAACGCGCCTTGACCTTGACATAGCTGACCATGGCACATTGAAGCAGTGACGCCTAATGTCATCAGCTGAACAGTTTAGATACCGCTCTGAAACCCACAGCGCACTATCATGATAAGCGCGGGCATCACCATGGAGCATTTAACGAACCATATCTTCCAGATAAAGAACGCGTGCGTGGGCGATGATGCTGGGTAGAGCCTTGGCGTGCAAGATCCCGTCGCACTCACCCAACCTAGTCAGTAGCGACAACGTCACAAAGGGCCAGATCGGGTGTGGAACCAGGTGTACTCCAAAGATGCCTGCACGGATGAACCAGTGACGACGGACCTCTAAAGCCGTGCAGGGCAAACACGGTGATGAGCGATTCTAAAAACAACATGAGCGCGACTGTAATTGTTTGTCCGGCACGTCAGTCGAGGTCAAATTTGGTGAACAGAAGTGTCACCTAGCATCTTGGTAAACCTGGCTGCGTGTAAGGTCCGTCGATTTTATCGAAAAAGGCGCCGACTCACAACATTGCATAGAGAGGGCGCGCATAAGTCCGAAACAGAAAAGCATATCCCCAACTCTCACGAAGTTCTTTTCAGCCAGGCACGTTGAACCAGGCCCTCTGTCAAAGGGATCGCGGGGACCTTTTACCAAATAGAAAAGGCTTATTTGGCTTTGTCATGGCTGAGACTGGAAAGAAGCTGCAGAACGGGCGGTCTCCTTTGAGCCGTATAAAAAACGGTGCAAGTTCGATGATTTTTTTGCAATGTTGATTGACGTGGCTAGTGTTTCAGCGCAACGCCGGCGGTGAAGCTGACGATAGCATGGGGGACCCTATACGTAGCAGCCAATGCCCTATTACTATGAGTCCGCACTTGACGATATGGCATCATGCCTGCGCCACCGCGACAACTCATCCGCGTCTGGCAATGTCGCTGCATTATTGCCCTTGCCTTTGTCCGGTTAGCACGTCTTCCCGTGTCCTCGTTCATCACTCCAAGTCGTTCCTCAGCGCCTCGTTGCGTGTGCGTGCTCGTACTCGCCCTCACGCCTGCCCATAGTTCTGGGTGTGATGATCATTTGTCACTGTCATCTTCATGGGCTTACTGCCCGGGCTTGCTACCGTTATCATCACCAGCTCGCCGCTGCCCCTGTTCTCGCTCTCACGGCCGCGTGGGCCTACCATTGCGAGCACGAGTGCAGCTCGTTGCTGCGATCGTCGCCTGGTAGTGACATCACCGTCTCCACGCTTACCAAGCGTATGTACTATACAGCAACATTACGTTTGATTGATTGTGTGCCCCCGAGCGCAGGCGCCGGAGCCCGAGAGGGCACATTATGCATGTCAAGTTGCTCAACGCATATGGTTCAACTTGAGATTTTACATACCGAGTACTATTCGCATCTTGCTTTCTTGAAAGCATACCAACTATAAGAGTCGGACTGAGTCACATGCAGGGGTTGGGGACTTGGCGCCAGGGCGCCACCACCGATCCAAGGACCTGAATACGAAAGGGACTGGTCTACGATACTTGTAATGACGCCTGCTAAGCTACCCCTTGATCATAGTTACGTAAGGTAACCCTACATCCCTCTTGTGGACCTCATCTTTCAATTGAAACTGCGACCATTTTGCGCCAGGAAGTTCCCCTGGAGCCGAAGGCGACCCTAGTAAGACACAGCGATCCCGAAATTTATCGCGTTCAGCCACCGGAAGGGAAATCGATGAGATCGATACAAATGGTTTCTCGGGTGCCCCGACGGCCATCCGCAGCGAGAAACTCGGTGATATTAATTTGGGGCCTCTGTGCAAGTGCGTAACTGCGTTGTCTCCTGTGCCCACTGTCTGTGGAGCTGATGAGACTAGGACACTGCCTGACACAGGTCTCTTTGCGAACGGGTTTGAAATCAAGCTTCCGTTCAGGTCATCTCGGGCTTGGAGCACTGGCACTTTTCATACGTGTCGGGTGGAGCGTGTTCCCAACCAAAGTACGTTGTCTTGTTATTCCTTTGATAAGATGGTTGACCACGGACTCTTAGAAGTTTCCAGTCGAAGCAAAGAATTCGAGGGCTCGGTGTACCCAAAAGCGTGGCTATCAATGATCCGTATGTACGGCCATGTGGGCGCATGGACCCAGCAAAGATGCCGAATATTTGACTTGACAAGAGTCGTTGAAAACGGATCTCACGCCTCGGCGATGTTTGGCTAGTCAACTCTACTTTTGGATGACTGATATCCCGTAGAAATGGGACAAAACATCGCTCCATATACTGACTCCTTACTCCTACTAGCGCTAGTCTCTATTTTAGGGTTGCTCCGGAATGGAAATAATTCGTGTACACCAGGGCATCCTCCGCTGCCAAGTCGTTGGGTTTAATCTGGCACATGAACACAACACGTAGAGGCGACCAAACTACTGCCTCAGTTAACTAGCGTGTTCCGAGCCGGCCTCGCGATCCTCGGGACTCGAATATAATGTAGCGGTGTGTCCAGCACCGGAATCTGTCCATTTGTGTAGGTTGGCGATTACTGACATCATCGCAGCGCCGATTACCTTGCAAAGAAGAACGGAGCTGGCCGGCGGCAATCTAGTAATAACACCAGAGTGAGCGCACGCCACAAGTTATGAACCAAGATGTTCAGGTGCCTCTAAAGTGCTCTTGAGTCTCTTGATTGTAAGTCAAGTTTCTCGTGCGCAGCAGCCACTTTATCGTGTTATACCACCTATCCCCATGTAGATCGTCGATTGATATTCCTCGGCCAATCACTGGCAAACTTGGGGTAACAGTATATAGGCCATCTCATCTGGCCGGCAGTTTTGGTGTCAATTCAGACGTCAGTCCGGAGTTACCTGTAACATCGCGGCGATACCAGTCGCGTATTGTGCTACATCATCAAGACTGCCTCAATGGAGTAGGGATGTCACACTTCGTTCCTGCGGATGATCAACGTACTGCAGCAAATACCATTCCATCACAATCAAGCTATTCATCGTTCGTGCTTCTGGAAATTTGCGTTGAAGTCTTGATCATCGGGGCAGGTCCCTCCAGACTGACATCCGCAAATGCGCTCACAAAGGTGGGTGTAGACGTCAGGATCATCGATATACGGTATGCACTATGTAGACTATTTGACCGTCGCAGGCAGCTGAGTGTTGATTATGCCAGGCCTGTCGGGGTCGCGGCTGGACAAGCGGACGGCATGACATCCAGGACAATCGAAGTGCTGCAGGTATGGGCTACTGCCGCTCGGCACAATTTCTTCGTGTCGCCAACTGGCGCCAACAGAACTACGGATTTGCCGAACGCTTGATACGAGAGGGAGCACACATGCACATGCCTGTAAGTGACGGTCTGCTCGGTCACACAGTTTGCACGCCTAACATGTTGTGGACATGCCAGACGTTTTACAACCATGGTGAAAATGGCGGAACTGAGGTATGAATAACCCAGCGTCTCCCCATCGTGACCGAGCCAACTGCCCGGTACCCATTCATGGTGCGGTGCATGTTGTGTGATCTAATATTCTTAATTCATGGACGCGCTCCCAGATCGGTCTGTAACAAGCAGTGATATAATCAATCTTCCTCGATTCTATCAAGGACAACGGAGTGAAGGTCGAACGCCCAAGGCAACCATCGACCCTTGAGATTTCGGACGATCCCGATGAATTGTCGAACCCCTTGTGCCCGGTCAAAGTAGTTTCTAACCACTACATTCGCCCTTCTGTTTGTTACTTAATTTAATCAATCCAGGTCACCGTAGAACATTTAGACGCGACTGACGACAGTAACAAAACAGAAGTCATACATGCCAAATTTGTCATAGGGGCAGACAGTGAGTTTCATTCATTCCACACGTGTCCGTCTCTGGCGTTGACATTCGGTTTGTAGGGGCACATTCGTGGGTACGAAAGACTCTGGGAATTCGGATGGAGGGCGAACGACCGGGTGATCTGAGTGCATGCGTGCTGTGCTTGTGGTAGAAGCTGATAGTACATAACAGACTACGTCTGGGGTGTCATCGACATGAAGGTCGAAACAAGCTTTCTAGGCATCCGCAACCTCTCTGCCATCCATTTGACAAGCGGTTCCTGCCTGATCATTCCCCGCGAGGGAGATAAAAACCGTTTATATGTGCAGCTCTCCGACGCGGATCTCATCACAGGAAGGGTCGACAAAAACAAGATGAATCTCCAAAAACTCCTTTCGGTGAGTAAGGTCACAAAAATGACTGAGTTGTTATCTGCTTGGCGAAATATGAGCAGGTCGCTAGGAAGATATTTCATCCATATGAGTTGGCAGAGCCGAAAGAGATTGATCGGTGAACAGTATACATCAGTACGTCCTGTCTAGTTTTCTGACTCGCCTGTATCTCGACGTAATTGTCGGGCAACATGTGACATCCAGCTACTCGCTCAAGGACCATGTTTTCGTTGCCGGGGATGCATGTCATACTCACTCCCCGAAAAGAGGTGAGTTGACTCTGTTTCGTTTGGAGCGCTAGAACTAATCCTATTCCGTGTGGTTCAGGTCAAGACATGAATGCAAGCATAAGCAACATCCATGATCTTGGTATGCAGCTCTACACTACCCTTACAATCTGATCTGAGAATTTTTTAGCGTGGAAACTTGCGCAGGTACTCGGAGGATGGAACGGTCCGTCGTTCTTGAAGACAGCAAGCTTGCAACGACTCACCTCTGATTTTATATGTACCTATTTCCTGCTTTCTCAGTACGAACAAGAACGCAGACAATACACACAAGACTTGATAAAATTCGACAAGAAATTTGCAGCGTTATTCTCTGGAAAGCCGAACACAACAGATAATGAAGATAGAGCAGCCCAAGAACAGTTCTTCCAGTCAGTTGTTTGCATACATCGCTTTGAATCAGAATATTTACACCCTCGTTCACTCGCTCATAGGCTGGACCACACACCCAGAGGATTCCTGAACGGTGTCGGAATTCGTTATTCGCCATCTGCAATTATGGACTCCATGCGCCCGAAATGTGCGAGAAATCACACTATCGGACAAAGAATGTCACCCAAAGCATTCGTTCGTGCTGCAGACCTGTATCCCATCGATATACACGACATATTTGTGGAAGACGCTCACTTTAAACTGCTGTTCTTCATTGGGAATCTGACCCCGACGCGAATCACTGAGCCGAATGTACTCGTGGAAGAGCCTGGCAAGCCTTCGGGTGTCCTTCATAAATACACTGCAGATGGAGATATTCCAGCTGTATTTGATATCACCACAATCATCGCAGTCAAGAAGGACGACGTGTTGAATCATCTGGTCGTCCTAGCCTTCTTTCATCCCCACTGGTCGACGTATGTGACATTCTCTCGCTCATAGAGTCGCTGGGTGACTGATTCATGGGCTCGTCGTCCAGCATACTCCTCGACGATATCAACCTGACAAATAGCCAGGGTGGACACGCGTACAAGAACTTTGGTATCGATCCCAAGCAGCAGTGGCTCTCTCATATCACACACCTGGTATAACACATACATTTTTGAATTTCCTGAGCTGCTTTACAGGGGAAAAACCCATGTTCGAAGCGAAATCACTTATATTATTAATCCCAGCTCACAGGCGGTCACTGGCTCCCGATGTATGTTTCCAGAAATTTTCATCTCTCGCAATGATCTGCTGCCTCAGGCTAGGTGCCACTGGGAATGTCATAAAGAAACGGTAGGTAGGAAGTACAACTTGGCCGACATTGGTGTCGCCCTCGCTTTCATCATGCGTCTTCCTCTCCCTCGTTCTTTTCTCGACGCCCCACCGCGCGCCTGTGCTTGGCCTCTCGTACACCCTTGATTCTGGATGCGTAATGGAGGGAGTATCAGTTCACCTTGTCACTGTTGCACTCACTGCCTCACCATCACCGTCATCTGCCCCTGCCCCTGCCGTGCCGTGCCCACTGCCACTTGGGCATGTGATGCAGCAAGCATGAGCCCAACTCCTTGCCATCATCGTTGCCACCTCATGACCTTTCTGTCCGCGCCCTTACCCTGACACCCTCGAGCAATCCCTGGGATGTCGACAACCTGAACGAGTACAAGGCCACGTTTGACGAATACCATTGGTCTGTTCCGGCAGATACCAAAGAATACTGAATTCATGGCTCACAACGCTGGTCTCGCCATACTTCTCGACATGCTCTGGCGACATCTCGAACACTTAATCAAATGGATGTGTTTCCCAGAAGGTCTTTCGCAGAGGAAGTGGATCAGACTCGGAGAAGTGGGCTAGCTACTGTTGTGACGTGTCTAGTTTCGAGCAAATTACAGGATCCATTTGCTTCCACTGTTATGGCTGGATTCAACTTCATATTAATTAATACTGACTGCCATCGCCGTGTAGTCCTTATCATACAACAGCATGAAGCAAACGTATGCTCAGCTTGCTCTTGCACTCGTACTACATTGAACTACATTACTTCACCCACCACTTATTATGCTAGATGAAATTCAGATGAGACGCCATCCAACGCACAGGGATGAATAGGCTCATCTCCGAACAGATGCGTAGCCGCAAATGGTGTAGTGGGTTGCATGTGGAGTCGGTGATGGAGTTCTGGAAGTTGATGGAACTCGGAGATGTTCTGATTCTTCTCAGGCAGCGTGGCGTGCCTTGAGACGGGCGATTGTTCTGCTCGTTGCTGCCAGACGACGACTGCTCGCTCTTTGTTCTGTCGCCTTGCGTCAAACAAGGAGAAAACAACACCGAGTACAACAATAGCCTCGGTCGGCGCCAAGCGGCCCCAGCACTCGCGGTGTACGTACACGACGGCGCCTCGTACATTCCGCTAACAAGTAAACGGCTTCCTCAAGCCGTATTGCGTGCCATACCGACCCACTCACTCTCGGTTTCGGTCATCCTCTCATCGAGTTCGCTAACTATATAATCTTCATTTCTTCGTATCATGGCCGACATTGGTACCATTATCGATGAAAATGCGGCATCCAGAGCGCAGGCGCCAGCTGCAGTCGGCTCCCAAGTCGCCCTCATGACCGTCGCTTCGGTAGGTTCTCGATCGCTGCCAGTCTCCTCCCTCTCTCTCATGCCCATTCTCAGGTAGCTACCGTAGTGGCATTCAATATCCTACGACCCAAGAACAAGGTATGTCTCCTCCACCTCCCCAACTCAGCCGGCGCAACAAGTCGAAAAAAAAAAATTCAATAGGTTATCTACGAACCCAAAGTAAAATATCACGTTGGCGACAAGTCGCCACCCCGGATATCCGACTCTTTATTCGGATGGCTCCCTCCGCTCTACCGCACCAAAGAGCCTGAGTTGCTTGAGAAGCTTGGTCTCGACGCCGTCACCTTTCTGCGGTTCACCCGGATGACGCGGTGGTTGTTCAGCAGCGTCGCCCTCCTCACTTGTGCTGTACTCATCCCTATCGACGCCGTCTACAATCTCCGCAATGTCCCTGCCGCGAACCGTGACGTCCTCTCAATGCTCACCATCCGCGACGTTCAAGGGTCCTATCTCTTTGCCCACGTCGCTATGTCGTATGTCATCTCGGGGCTCGTTATGTTTTGGATCTGGCGAAACTGGAAACGCATGCTTGCACTGCGCCAAGAGTGGTTCCGCTCCCCGGAGTACTTGGAGTCGTTTTACGCCCGGACGCTCGTGGTGACGGGCGTGCCGCGGAAATACCAGACTGACGAGGGCATCCGGGCAATTTTTGAGACCGTGCAGGTACCGTATCCGACGACCTCAGTGCACATTGGGCGCAAGGTCGGACGGCTCCCCGAGCTGATCGAATACCATAACACGGCGGTGCGCGAGCTCGAGCAGGTGCTCGTCACATATCTCAAAGGTGGGCGGATCGCCAAGGAGCGGCCCACAATTCGCATAGGAGGTTTTCTTGGTATGGGAGGCGTAAAAAAGGACGCAATCGATTTTTATACGTGCGTACCACTCTACTCTACCGGATCTAATGCTGACTTTTGGTCGTGCTTCCGCAGTGCAAAACTGAAACGGACGGAGCAAGCGATCGAGGATCATCGGCAGGAAATTAATTCTCGCAAGGCGGAAAACTATGGCTTTGCATCCATGGCTGCGGTGGCGTACGCCCACATCGTGGCGCGTATCTTGCGCAACAAGCATCCCAAAGGCACCCTCATTACTTTGGCTCCCAATCCCAAAGACATCGTACGTTACCTCGAGGCGAGAAAGATAAGAATGCTCACGCCTCACACTGCCGCAGATCTGGGAGAATCTCAACAAGTCAACTGCAGAGTTGGTCCGAAATCGATCCATTGGGTTCTTGCTCCTGGTCCTGGCCTGCTTCTTCAACACTATCCCGCTCTTTATCATTTCGCTGCTTGCCAACTTGTCCTATGTGAGTTTGTTTGTCGCTTGTCTGTACTGTGGCGCTGATGACGCCTCTTGTCGACAGTTGACGGCCTACGTCAGCTTCTTGGAAAACTGGTCCAAGGCCTCCCCGGCTTCGTTTGCACTCGTGTCTGGTGTGCTTCCGCCCTCAGTGTCCGCCTTGTTTGGCTTCTTTTTGCCCATCATCATTCGATGGATCACGAAATTCCAGGGCGCCCAGACGCGCAGTCGGTGAGAGTTTCCCTGTACACCCGAGCAATGGGTCGGCGCTAACAGCGGATGGCCAGTCTTGATCGCGCCGTCGTCGATCGCTACTTTACGTTTTTGGTCATCTCGCAGCTGGTCATCTTTACCTTGATCGGGGTGTTTTTCAGTAAGCCATAGTGCCTCTCTCGCGCTGATCGCGTCTGGAAACGATGTGCTTTCAGTCGCCTCTGAGGAGGTCATCACCGAGATTGGCGAACATGTTAGTTTCCAGGGGATTCTCAATAAACTACAGTGTAAGGGCTTTGTTTTCATGGTGGTGACAAACATTGGCGTCTGATATGTCATCAGCCTTGCCCGCGACAATCAATCAAACATACGTCGACCAGACGTCGTACTGGCTTACGTTCTTCCCGTACGTCGACAACGATGACAGTATATGGAATGATGCTAAAATGGCCGCATGTAGCTTGCGTGGCTTCCTTGTCATCTTTGAGCTCGCTCAAATTCTAAACCTAGTCTGGACCTCCTTCAAGACTCGGTGAGCCTAACGGCTTGAGTACCTCGTACATTACAAGTTGCTGATCCTCGTCCATTTCCAGCGTGTTCGGTCGTACGCCCCGAGACATTCGCGAGTGGACGCAGCCGCCGGAATTCCAGTATGATGTTTACTAGTGAGTGGTGATTCGTTCCGTGGTTCGGTGGGACTGAATCCATCTCTCAATACCAGCTCAAACATTGTATGGCGATCATTGCTGAAATAAACGTTCATACTAACGCATAAATCGGTACAGTTATTCATGGCTACCGTCGGCCTCGTCTTTGCGCCGCTCGCGCCTCTCGTTGCACTGGCCGCCGCCGTCGTGTTTTGGATATCGTCATGGGTATACAAGTACCAGCTCATGTTCGTGTTCGTCACACGGGTCGAAACCGGAGGGGTAGGTGTTTCGACCATGGTGCTGAAGCATCTCACTGACACTACCTCTACCCCGTTTAGCGTCTTTGGAACATGATTGTCAATAGGTTTCTCGTGTCGATTGTACTGATGCAGTTGCTAATGATCCTGAGTGCGTCCAAGGCATCTTTTTTCCGATGTCGTGACTCTGATGATGTACCCTAGCCATTGGTCTTCAGTACAAATTCAGGTCATTCATGTGGATCACGACTGTTCCGCCGATCTTGTTCGTCATCGTTTTCAAGATCTGGCTCGACCGGACATTTTATAACAAGTTCATGTTCTACACGCCCTCTGAGTCTGAGCTGCGTTCTGCAAAGATCCACTCTGCGGGTGCTGACGACGCGCGGCACCGGCTGGAGAAGCGTTTCGGCCACCCAGCGCTGCACGCCGAGCTTTTCACGCCAATGTTGCATGCCAAGATGATGCCGCTGTTGGGGGAGGTGTACAAGGGCAAAATTGGGAGCGACAAGGCGCGGTTGGACGAGTATGGCGGACAAAAGATGGACGCGCAAGTGGTCGAGGGGGTCAAGATTGCTGGGATCGAGCAGCGAGACTTGGAGTACGATCCGGCCCTGTACAGGCGGGATCGGGGCGAGCTCGACTGGGATGCACGGTCGGTGGCGTCGACAGCTATCTTTGGGCATGGGCATGGACGCGGGGACAGTGCATCGGTGTATCAAATGCGGACGCATCACTATGCAGGGTCAGCGGCTTTGGGGGGTGCGAGGAGCGCGTCGCCTGCTCCCTCGGCGTTCGAGCGGTTTGCGAACAAGGCGGCGACGGAAGGTAGCGCGATCGAATTGTCAAGGTTTGGTGCAGGAGGGAGCGTGGATCGGTTGCCGTTGTTGAACGACGTGGGATACGTACCCGGAGACCTCCCCGCACAGTTGCCGAGGTATGCGTCCCCGGATCCGACATCGAGGCCGTCGTCGCGGTATGGGACACCTGTGCTGCCACAGCTGCAGCAACCACAATCAATGCCGCCTCGATTCGCGTCGCCCGCGCCTACGTTGCCGCAATTGCAGTATCCGCCGCAAGTGGGAATGGGGTATTCGCCCGTGGATGGGTATCGAGAGGCACCGCTGCACCGACCGACGACGGTGCCACCACCGCAAGAGCAACACTCGCCGCAAGGTTCAATGTCGAGCGTGAACTTGGCGGGACGGGAAGGGTATCGAGGAGGATATACCCAATAGGTTGGACCGAATCGAACCACTACTTCTCGACGTCACCGAAGCTATCCCCGGCCATGACTGGCCTGAAGGCTCTGTTATGCAACTACGCTCGTGCACATGCAGAGGACATTCATTTTCTACTGTTTTCCAGTCATCTCCCATTCGCTTGCATATGGACTCACAAACTATACATTATGGGGAAGGGTAGGAGGAGTAGATGGAACAGTACTATCAGACATTTTATTTACTAGCCGTTCGCTGTATTTTGTCGCTCTTTGAACTCAGAATAGCGCTATATATTTGTCTTGTCAAAAGAAACGTCGGCGTTGCTCGACCGTACACTTGACACAGACGCACGTCTGTCACGGCTGGTAAACGACAAAACGTCAAAGCAAAATGCAGTCGGTACCGTCGTCTATGGCGACGAGGACATCCGCGGCCTCCAAGCTAGCCGTCGGCGCTGCGCCACTTGACGTGCCTGTGCCCCTCGCGGTCTCGCAGGAGATCCGAGACCGCGGGTCTGCGTTCGTCGCGTACATCTACCGCGTGCGGACGACCGAGGAGGCGAGGGAGGCGCTGGGACGGCGGCGTCGCTTCGATGCGGAGAGGTACGCCCGCGAGCGGGCCAAGCGCCACACGCACACCCAAACCCAGACTCGGACGGACACCAAGGCCGAGGACGGCGGGGCCGCGCCGACGCCGTACACGGTCGCAGCGTGGCGCTGTATGGCGCTCAAGCCTGGCAGCACGGGCCTCAGCGGGCCGGACGAGTTCGAGGTCGTCGGCGGGTCCGAGGACGGCGGGGAGCGGTATGCGGGGGGGAGGGTGATGGAGGTGATGCGGCGCGAGGGCGTGATCGACGCAGTGGTGATCGTCTCGCGGTGGTACGTCAGTCAAGGCTCGACGTCGATATTACGGTTTCTGAGCGCATGCGCGCACGCCCAGGTTCGGCGGGACGTTGCTGGGGCCGGTCCGGTTCGCGCACATCGAGATGTGTGCGGGCGAAGTGTGCCGGAGGTTCAAGAAGATCGAGGAGATGGATGAGTGCGTGGAGACGCTGACGAGGCTCGACGGCGTCCTCGCGATCTTGCGGGCCCAGCTGGCGGTGATGTACGCACAAGCCCCCACGGCAGAGGGCCCATCTCGCGCGGTCCCGGACGATTCACAGGCAAAGAGCAAAGGCCCCGATTACCAGGTCATGCGACAGGGTCTGGACCTAAGCAAGGCCAGAAGACTCATTCACGCGAGGGAAAGTGCGATTCAAAATACCAAGACCCTGATTGAAAAGTACAGGACATCAACATGGGTGTAATCGTACAAAACAGGCCCGTCGAACCGGACAGACGTGCGAAAACGCGGGCCTGGGTGAGTGTCACCCCCGATATCTGCGAGGATCGGAATGGAGTAAGTGGGCGAACATCACGCAGAGAGGGGCATCAAAAGATCAGAGGTGCAAATATTTGGCTGATTGCTCTGCCAGTCGTCAGTGCCTTCGGCTACGACTGGGGCGGCAAAACGAAATCATCCTTGTTCGGTATTTAGCAATTTCACTCACAGAATCCCATCATCATGTCTGCTCCCGCTTGTTGCGATAAAACGGTCGGATGATTGTGCGGCGAATAGGTTCCACTAGCCTTCTCGAAAAGGCAGGCGAGAGATAGAGGGATAGACCAATACGGACTGGCAAGAGTACCTGACGTGCGTGCGTGAGTCAGGCCCGTAGAGGGTGAGAGGGGAGAGGGAACGCACCTTGGTAGCAGCATAAGCCAAAACTGCATTGGCGACATCGCCGGCGAGCTCTCCGGACGCAAGATGGCTATCACGGGGATCGACGGGCGTGCCCTTCTCGAACCCAAAGAGACCATAGCGATGACCAACGCGGCAAGCCCACTTCTCGCCGTCGTCGACCCATTGGGCAAGCTGGTTGGACACCCACGCAGTCCCCTGGTCGCTGCGGGCAACTTGATTGACGACGTGCTCGCCCACGCGCAGACCGCGTGCGGCGCAGAATATGCCTACCATGGGGACGATGGCTGTCAGCTCATGGAGCACGGCGAACGAGACTATCAACGATGACAGCGGGGAACCCGTCCGCTTCGAAATCGCTGCGAGCGCATCGCGGTGAGGCGCAAAAGAAGAAGACATGGATTTTTTTTTTCATGGCTCTGTTACGTAAGCTGTGACAGTATTGTGGCTGTGCTTGGTCTATGTTTCCCGGTGTCTTCCAGCAAGCCAGTCGCCGGAGCATCCGCGCAGGATATCACTCACGACGGTTTCACATAGATGACTCTGGTCATGGTGACTGGGAAGGCATCCGGGAACCGCGCACAATTCAAATCAGGTTCTCGAGTGTGCCCGAGTCGATGGTGGATGCGCTTCATGGCCTCAGAGCCATAGAACGACGGCTTGGTCGTGTACGCGACTATCGATTATTGAGGGTGCGTGCCTTACGCTGTACCGTGTGCCATGGAATACCGACGGCGACCAGGATTCGGAAATTCGTTCAGAGTACCAGGCGATTTGTTGGGCCGCATTCGAGTCCCCCAAATCGCTCCTTCGCATACCTCCGCAGGGAATGACGCTTAAGGTCGCACTCCCACCGCCTCTGGGTCGTCCCCAGGGTGGTCTTGGCCTGGATGACTTGAACAGTCTTCTCGTCCCAGGGGATTGCAGCGGATCCGATCCCTCTAGTTCTCTAGACGGGTTTTCTGAATCCGCTCGGTTTGTCACGTTGACTATCAAGCGGGCGGGTTCGTCCTTTTCTCACAGGCTGACATCCGCTGATCGGTCCATCCAGGTTCCGAAATCACATTCCGCTCTACCGTGAAACCTCCACACCGTTCGCGAGCGATGAAAGCCGCAATAGGGCACGGATTTTTAGAGTGGGGCGGATTTGCACCTCTCAAACCACTCTATGTGTCTTCCCCGTTTACCTCGCCCGTTCGGGAGCTCCCTCCTTTGGACAGCAAAAATATGCGGATGGCTTTGAACAAGTGGAGCCAAATTTTAGGCGTCGCTGATCCTTTGTTCCCGGAGATGAAGTGCCATCCCATGGAGACTGAAACTGAAACACGACGACCGACAGATTCCTGGGAACCGTTGCCAGAGCCTGTTGGGAGAGCGGACGCCCCGGAAGCGCACGAGATGTCCCGGAGCCTGAAGCAGAGTCTTGAAAGCCTCTTGCAGCGTTCGCGGATACCCACGGAGGGAGGTGCTAGTGACGACGGAACGGGGAATGCTCCAATTCAGGGGGAGAAACGCGGGGTCTGATGGCAGGTAGTGATAGACTAGTACTTGAGCTTGTCCTTTGAAAACGCTAGTTCATTCGGCCGCCTCTCCAAACCGTGCACGCTGCATGTTCCGTGCCGAGCAGCGGTCCATTTGCTTGAATCATCTCCACCATACTGCTCCGCTGATAACCATGTTCATGACGGCCCGTCTCTGGAGACGTGCCTTTTCTCGCCTCAACACCGCGGCCTCCGCAGCACGGTCGCTTTCGACAACTTCCCCAGCGCGCGGTATGTGCTTCGCATCCTCATCTCCGACTTTGTCACCATGGATCACGACCAGCCCAGCAATATACACGGTACAACCCCGACGTGAGTCCCTGGCTTGTTTTCGGGCCTATAGCACGCGGCTCACACGGGGTAGGACCCCCTCTCCTTGGATTCCTTGCTCACAGAGGACGAAATCGCCATACGGTTAGTCACACTTGCATCTTTCTCTGGCGCCCACACTCATGCTTCTCCTGCAGCGCTACCGCGCGCGAATATTGTCAGGCATGTCCCATTAATGTCTACCTCGTGTGGTTAGCAATATTGAACGCGTCTTGGACCCGTTGGATAGGAAGACTTGGCGCCTCGCGTGTTGGAAGGGTGGCGAACAGAAGGTGCGCAATCAGCATCCTGCGCTCATCCATCATCTCTCACGTCGAACCTCGCGCGCATAGAGTTCAACCATGATATTCTCCCCGAAATGGGGAAACTGGGTCTCCTGGGCCCGACGATCAAGGGTTATGGTTGTGCCGGCGTAAGCCATGTTGCCTATGGTCTCGTCGCACGCGAGATAGAGAGGTGTGTCGTGCGTATGACGGGGCGTACATGCTGAACGCTTGGGCGCGTCACGTTAGGGTCGATTCGGGCTATCGGTCGACGGCCTCTGTACAGTCCTCCCTCGTGATGCATCCCATCCACGAGTTCGGTTCTGAGGCGCAGAAGAACGAGTACCTTCCTCGCCTGGGTGAGTCGATGTGAACGCCGTGCCGAATGGGGCTGAACATGATGTCCTGTAGCTCGGGGAGAACTCATCGGCTGCTTCGTATGTTTCACGACTGGTGGATGAGTTTATTCATTCACCAAATCTTGTTCTCTCAAGGGACTCACCGAACCAAACCACGGATCCAACCCCGCGGGAATGGAGACAACCGCGGAGGAAGTCGATGGTGGTTTCATCCTCAATGGAAGCAAGACATGGATAACGAACGCGCCGGTAGCGTACGTCGCCCTATTTCTCATGCGAGTTCATTTCATTCGAATCATGCATAGCGATATCTTTGTGATATGGGCGCGTTGCAAATGGGATGGCAAGGTTCGAGGCTTCCTCCTTAAAAAGGTATGTCACTTGCTATGCTTTCCAGTCCCATTTGTGAACCCCTTACATGGCGCAGGGTATGAGGGGTCTTGAGGCGCGACCAATCAAAAACAAGGTTGCCCTTAGAGCATCGATCACCGGGTCCATTTTCATGGACTCGGTAAAAGTACCGCACGATCACTTGCTTCCCCGAGGTCAGGGACTCAGCGCTCCATTTTCTTGTTTGAACAGCGCCCGGTATGTCTGAGTCCCCGTGGCGAATGACCGCGGATTAAAGCCAGGAAACTTAGGTACGGCATTTCTTGGGGCGCCATAGGGGCCCTAGAGGATTGCGTTGGCAGGACGCTTGCGTATGCGCTCGAGCGCAAACAATTCGAGCGTCCGCTTGCGTCGTTCCAGCTCGTCCAAAAGAAGCTGGTTGACGCCCAGACTGAGATCGCATTGGGTTTACAAGCCAGCTTGCAAGTCGGTCGACTCAAGGAAGCCGGGAGGCTGGTCTCTGAGATGGTCAGCATGGTGAAACGCAACAATTGTGGTAAAGCCCTCCAACACGCTAGAGTCGTGTTGGATATCTTGGGAGGAAACGCGTCCTCGGACGAGTGAGTGCCTCGGCGACCCTCTTTCTTTGTCGGCAGATTGACAGTATATTAGGTATCATGTCGGTCGACACGTCGCGAATTTACAAGTCGTTAACACTTACGAAGGTGTGTTATGAACCATTTCCCGCGCTCCTGTTTCGCTCAACCAAACCTTGAATGTAGGCACATATGTATGTGACTTTTCAAGGACTCTGATTTGGCATGACGACGCTGTTTCAGGACATTCATACCCTCATCCTGGGCAAAGCCGTGACAGGCATTCAGGCGTTTGTCAACTGAGATAATGTTATCTTTTTTTTTTCTGACTGGTTACAATGGCTGTATAAAGCCTGTAAGTAAATGGGCGGAGTCCTCGCTCCGATTCCGGCCCGGCGTTCAACTGGGGTGGAAGCCCAAGTAACCCCATTTTTGTCGTACGGACCGAAACCTGTCAGTTCCCCGTTCAGCCGGCATTTGTCGGAAAGTACCGTCCGTTATCTATCCGTTCAATTATGCTTACTGCGGGGACTCCCACACTGCTATGCTTTCTCCTTTTTCTGTTCCGCATTTGTCGGACGGCGTTCGTAACGCTGTCGACCGATGTGTTGACAGTGCTTGTCCCCGAACGTGACTATGGCTCATGTTTGCTTCATTCAGTCCGCACCTTGCACCAACATCTAATATACAGCCTCGTCATGTAGACAAGAGCAAGGGAGATGTGTTGATCACTTTCCGCGCATCCTCTTTCAAAACTATGCCATCTCTTTTTCGCCCAGTGTACGTGAGGACGTCGGTCTCGGTCAGGCCACGTCAACTCGCATATCTAATTGACTGACGACCCGGTTGACATGAAGGTCCACGACGGATCCCTCTGCTCATCTCGGGCGTATCCTAACATGTCCCGCGGCCTCAAGGCGAGCGCGTGTGTTCAGGAAACAAAACAAGGTGAGATGTATGGGTGCGCCACCTGTCAAATATGCTGTAAAAAAGGGGGGCGGACTTGATGAAACGCGTGTTCCCACTCACGCTGTTTTTTTTTTTTGGCACGCCACACACATGGCTTGAAAGCTACGTCAATGGTGACGGATAGAGGTCGTCGATCGTCGGACCTGCCCACGTTCAGGTGGAGAGGGCGAAGCCGCGGTGGGGAACCGCATCGCCCCTCCTTTGATTGGCGTCGGGGGTCGACAAGTGTTCTCGGACCTCTTTTGGCAATTGCTCATTGAACCATTGGGGAATGATGTTACCACACGATTGACGCCACGCCTTGTCCTTCGCATAGCAGGGAATAGCGTTCGTCCATATAGGAAAGAGGGCCGACATCCAAGGATCAAAAAGAGCGGAACAGCACGGTCTTTCCGATCGCTTGTCTAGATGAGATAGCGACACCCCGCTACCCGATGGCAGGTTGCACAAGCCATTATATGCGCGGGAAAATAAGTGTTGGCGCCGGTACGCGTCCCTCGGATCGCCCGAGCCATGTCGCATCTCGTGGTTTTACGTTGGAGCGGGACATGATCGGCGCTGTTTGAAGTGACAACTGATAGGTCTGTCAGGGGATCTCGCCGTTATGCCGTGAACCAGGAAACTAGTCGAGATAGATTCTGCCATCCTCGTGAAGTGTTACAATGCGCCGTAGCCATCCTCCGTGTGATCATAGGACTGCACGTGTCCGCACAGACGGGAAAGGTACCAACAACAGAGCTCCCTGCTGTGGCGTCCGGGGGGTTCCCAGAGAGACGCGGTGGGGGTGTAACAAACAAGAGATGCGACGCCGCGGCTGGCGCCACAGGGCCCCCTCAAACGTCCGCGTTTCTTAATGTAGGATGCACGTACGTGAGTCCCAGGAGCTCAAAAACCTCTCTCTCGGATTTCGGATAAAACAGCTTCGAATCATGCCGTCTCGATCTGTGCGATGGGTGCATGTTTGTGGACGGACGTAATGCGATAGGCCGCTAAGCTCACATTCCGGAGGAATCAAACTTTAATCCCCTAGCAGGGCACTGCCTGTCAGCGGACGTGCTCGCTTTTTTCAATCAAGAAAGAGACCTGCTTTTTTTGTTTTGCCCAGAGGCGGAGATCCCGTTGAAACATGGTTGAACCCGTCCTGGTGGACAGCATTAGGGCTCTGCTACTCAAGATAGCGTAGATGCAAACCGACTCGACTCACCAGCCGACCACCGCTGTCCAAAACAGGCCAGGGGTAGTGAAAATCAAGTCCACACGTCTGTACGTCTCCTTGCGAGCCGAATCGTGTGGTATCACAAACACGGTCAGTGCTTTCTCAAGGGTGTCCCAACAGTGCGTGCGAAAGACATTATGAGGGTGATAGCCGCTTATGTCTGGACCATCCCGGTTTGTCATTCGACGCCTGTCAAAAATCAATCCTCGAGGGCTTACATACTCAGTATATGTTTGACAAATCCTGGAAACGGAGAGCATTGAGCCTGAACGGCGGTACATTATCACCGAAGCAATTGAGACCTTACCGCGTTCGTGCAGCCTCTGCACGAGCCTCTTGCAAAGCCCTCTTATCTTGTCCGCGCTGCGATCCCACTCCGTATGCGAGATGACGATGTCAACGTCGTTGCTTTCCGGTTTTCCTCGGCGATAGCTAAGTGAGATCCGGACGTGGATAATATTCAGCAGCCGGTATAGCTTTGCATGACAATTGCGAACACACCCGCCCACGATGATACTCTTACAACCTGCTCGGATTGATTCCAGTTCCCGCATTATTACCTGGTTGATTTCCTCGACTTGTCTTCGTGGAATCCTGGAGCCGGTTGAGTATTGAACAATGGATACTGCGGCTCGAGTAGATTCTACAAACTTACTTTTCGCAAAGGTCGTGTCTCAATGTGAGAGCGACCTGAATGGACTTCTCTATGCTGATTTCCTCGTCGTGGCCTTTTTCGAGATGAGCAAGGGTACTTTCATCCACCATCCCTGGTGCTACCTCGTAGTATTTTTCAAGGTCTTCGAGTGTCCTCAACCCAAGGGCATATAGTTGTCTGGCAGTATTAGGCCCGATGCCGTGTATGGTGTTGAATGCAGACAGCGACATAAATCTCTCGGACGATAAGAATCTTTCTGCGATACAGGTATTCGAGTCGGCCCATAGCTCACGGTACCTGCAGCTTACGCGCTTCTGATATCTTCCCGGTCTTGACAAATTCCTCGACCTGAGCAAGAATATCCAGATTCAAGCACGAGAGAGGTGGTACCTCCGACGTACCATAGAAGTGAGTTTCGTGCCGAGGTATGGCAACTTCGCTATGTCTTCTTGCGAAATGTCATTAAAACTTCGAGGATAAGCTAGAGGGCCAGCGAGGTGTTATATTGCCCGTGAGCTTTTTGCCCGACTAACCTTTGATAGTCTAGTGGGTAAAGTCACCATTAGCCTGCACGGTGGTACCAAGAAGCTCACGGCTATGGCTCGAGCATAACTCAGCACATTTCGTTCTTCCCCCTCATAAAATCTTGCCCTGCGGATGATGTCCAGTTCTTCAGCAAGAGCCTGATTTGGACAGGTCAAGGGAGACGACCGCTGGCAACAAAAATGCGAGAGGTAATTCAGGGCCGTGACATCCAGATCCCTTACAATATCTTCTGGATGTATGAAAGTTGGAAACGGTTCATGGCGCCTGAGTGACGCCTCGGGGGGCGCGGGGGAGTCTGTCTTGGCCGTATGACAGCTTTCAGTTTCGTCATGGAGATTGCCAAATGCTACATATTTTCCGCATGGCTGAATAATCCCAGAATTGACTGAATCCCTTAGCCAATCGGGTGTGACAATAGGTTTAGTTTTCTGTGAGACTCGTGAATACCGTGTTACAAACAGTGGAGTAGTCCACGAACAGCAACCTCCCAGCGGACGTGTCTCTCCAGGCGAGGCTTTGTGCGCACGGCAGTGATAATAACATCAGCGCGATCCGCGTCAACAATTGACACGAGATTTCGTGCACCAACTTCGTTATCATCTTGTGGAGCTGATTTTTCGACGAGGCCAACAAGATCCTCGTATGCACCAGGAGGAAGCTTGGCAGGTATGATGTATACCCTCAGGAGGCGCTGATCAACGGAGCTCCCTCGAATATCCACAACCGGAGGTGCCGGATTCCAGTCGGCACCTTGTTCGGAGGGAGCGTCGCTGTCGCCATGCTCGGATATAAGCGAATGTGACCTTTTGAGGCGCATGGAGAGCTTGGTTGGACTCGTTGACAAGACAAAAGGGTTGGTTATCTGAGTTAAACACAGCCATTACATAAAGCTGACAAATCCGGAGGCTCTGAATCATGTTGCTGCGCGTCTCTCTACTATTCGACCCATCCAAACGCTAGCAGAGAATTCGACGCACTCCCCAGTCATACACATATGCCTTGGTCGATCAAAAGCTATATTTACGTCTTTTTTCAGATCGGATCGAAGCAGACTATCCCTGGAAATACGGAACGCGGTACCGAGTCGATAACCTCCCGCCTACATGTCACTCCCGGATTGGTAAAAAATTCCGTCGCACATATATTGTGGTCTGTTCCGGTTCGTCCTATGTTTATGGCACAACCCGGAGCTGTCCTCCCGGATAGATAGCAAGCTCGGCACAGCTCATTTTTCTCTAAAGAGTAAGGGCTTGGAGGCATGCGGTGATCGCTCGTCCTCATTTCTTCTTCTCTACAGTTGGCAAACATGATGCACAATGTCTTGGGGGCGTCATTGGGAGCATTGTATGCAGTGCGACACTTTGAGGCGCATACAAGCCGTTCAAGCTTCAAGACTCCACAGCTCAAGATTTACTCCAATCCGCATCACGGCGCAACAAAATAGCTAAAATATATCGCCGGAGCCAGTTACTTGCTTTACGCCGCGGTGGACGTAGCAAATACAGGGAGTCATTCTGCCCGCCGGGATGCACCAGCTCGACCCGATTGATTCTCTCACTCCCAGTAACTTTGACTTACGTGGCCGCTCAGTGATGGCCCTCTGTCTCACTTGCGCCTAGATACCCTTATCGGCTCCACAAGATACAAATATACAAATATGTAACATGAATGTAGTCTGTACTTGCAGTCCAAGGCATGGGTAACCGTGGCTTCTTTCACTCAGTCTCCCGAATAGAAGACGGTCTACCCTGGAGAAAGAGTGGCTTGGACCATCTGTATCAACCCTTGGCCTTTCGGAAGATCAAATCACACTTAGCAGCATTCCTCTACACAGAACCCATCCCTAGTGACTCTATTCGAGTTGGCATTTCGCTGGTGCACGCTGTCACCTCCTTCACGTCCGTGCCCTTGACCGATTTCCATGTGTCCCCCGACACTATTACCCGAAGTGTTTGATCGAATTGAATCGGTTTCTGCCGTGAAGACCGTAAGGCAAGGGATGGCTGGTTTTGGCAGCTTACCGCATCAGATGATGAGGAATGCAAATGATACGCGATTTCAAGTTGACGTTGTGACATCAACCTTATTCTCGTTCTAGTCCCAAGCACCAACTAATGCTAATGTCCTCGGATGTTAGGCCATCTAGAAATTTTCTAAAAAGGGGCACCGAGGCGCATCGATAAGCATCGGCCTGCTTGCCTTCCGCCGGAGGCAGTTGCGAAGGAACACACTTGCGAGTGGCGGGCCATGCAAGATATATCACGCGAGAACCACTACCCGGGTGACCAGCTGGTGCTCACGATCATATGTTCAGGACATCTCCTACATCATGTTCATAGAGAATTCATGGAAAAGACCGTTTGGGAAGGCTTCTCAGCCGCACTAATCTGGACTGGCACGATGTTAGTGCGAGCCATTCTCGGCCGGTCAGTAGGCTCCATTTTGAAGCACTAAGTTACGCCTAACGGGTCTCGAGCCTGCATTCGGGCCTCAGTACCCCGACTGCCTCCAAAACACTAATATCAAATACCCTTCTCACAAGGCGGCTGTGTTGGTCGACAATCCCCTGAGGTTTGAGGTCTGTGGTACGGAGCCACTCGGCGAATTATCCACCCCTCCACCTGCCACACTAATTTCGTAAGTTTATCTCCATCTTGGTCGCATGCAACCCGCAGTACTCGCTACGGTAATAGGATCATTCATCATGATCGGTTTCCACATCTGTTAGATCTCGTAATTACCAGGGACGCCACACAGGCCCCTGATTGGATGCTCACGGAAGGCGACGGACGCATGTGCCATTCCTCTAACCTTAAACATGTCAGCTCGGAATCAATACCGACGCCGAGATAATCAACGACCGGCAGGCTTCCCGCCCAGAAGGACCTCAATCACGGTCGCTCTGCCGGGCCCCGCCGTTACGATCTTCCCGATCGGTTTCCAGGTCAGAAATCTCCTGCGTCCCCTTTAGAGTTGTGTCTACGACACGGTTTCACGGAACAACAACTCCATCTGGTGAGCGGGGTGCCCGATTGTTACGACTTTTGGTACCAGGGTTGGGGCTGTCACAACGTTGATCGGCCGGCAGAATGAGAGTTTTCGTGAGTACCGCCTCGAAAGCGGTTCTGAGCTGCCGGAAAATATACAGAAGGTTCTTACGGAAATGGATGTAGATCTGCTATTGTCCCGAATCGTACAACGACCGAGCACATGTGAGAGGAGATATTTTCAAAATCAGACGTGTGCTTGATTTGGTCGCTAAAGAAGTCCCGACTACGGTCCTACTTTGCTACACGCAAGGTATAAATCCGGGAGCGTAATATGAGCGTTAGAGTTCGACGACATATTATCCCCTTGTTCCTCCCCGCTCCTGGAACGCTCTCCCCATGCTGCCCCAGTCACCCATAGCCCAGACACATTCGGTTCCCATAACTCACCTCAGTATGCCCGAAGCAGCGCTCGTGTCTCCTGGGGATATGATATGGGACAATCAACGCTCTTACTCTGCAGACGCAATGGACGTCACTTGGAACTATTATACTCTCCCTCCCTCGCCCCCGGCTTCCCATTATTCAAACGCAGACGACTCTCCACGACTTAGTACAGAGCCGATCAGGCCCCCCTTCACACCGGAATCACAGTTGTCAGAAGGCGAACAACAGCCTTGTCTACCAACGAACCAAGTTTTCGACCTCGACAACGTAGAGGACCCATCGTCTTCGTCCTCCACTTCCCCTCCGCCTTCGATGCCGCGCCAACTGACCCTTCCCTCGGATAGTGGGAGTTCGATGAGGAAGTCATTCTCAACAATCGGAGGAGGGAAGAAAGGACGCGGGAGTGGGGAGAGGATCACGACCAAAGACTTCGTTCCCCCAGACGTTACAGGCTTAAGTAAGCGCGAGGCACGACTACTGAAGAACCGGGCTGCCGCCTTCCTCAGTCGGCAGCGAAAAAGAGAGGAGTTTGAGGCAATGGAAATGTGATTTCTTCTTTGCATGCATGCTTCGCCCATCATTGACGTGTATTGCCCTAAGCCGTGTCAAGGAGCTCGAAGAAGAGAACTCGCGACTTCAAGCCCTGGCAGAGAAGGGAAAGAAATACGATGACCTTGTCTTGAACATGGAGCAACTCCGGTTACGCATATCAGTGACCGAGAAGCGCGAACGAGAACTTACCGCGGAGCTCGCAAATCGGGCTGTGGCGAACCTCAGTGTAAAGACAGAGCCACACGATCTCAACCTAACTTCCCCATATTACTCGTCATACACAGCGATGGGTCAAGGCTCTGTCATAAATGTCATGGTGAGAGTGTTTTCTGCACATGAAACGAGGAGCTAACCGGAAACCACAGAAACAATCGCTCCTATCATCGATCCCACCGCTTCTCTCCCTTCCGATGCAGACTACGCTGCCCATTAGTTTCTCCGTACCATTAACGGGCTCTGGTTCCTCGAGGCCTTCGCCCGTGCCATTTATAAACCAGCCTGCCTCTTGCGATATCAAGGATCAGAGTAGACCAAGATTTGGCCATGGAAGTGTCGCACTCCATTCCGGCTCCGCGGGTGTCGACTCCTTGAAGAAACTGGCCACTGGTGGCGAACTGCCCGAAGCACACCAATTCGATGTGGATGGCCGTCATTACCTAGGCAGTTTTTCAATTTCCTTCGATGCATTGCACACTGAAGACGGTCGAGGTTGCGTGCGCATCCATGTCTCGGAGAAGGCCGCCATGCACGGGAATAGACAGAGGCATCCGTCGCTCACTTCTTGGCCAGGAGCTGACGCATCCTTCGCTATGACATGTTATGCTTCACCCCCATTATCGACACCGATTAGCACCCCTTCACCTGGCGGCATTGACCAACTCGGGGTCTTTGCGAACCCCGGCAATGCACATCCCAGGACAGGCTTCGACAATCAGCTAATGTCATCGGGCTATCCACCGTTCGCGCAACACGATCCGGAGCAAACATTTGATTATTATCCGGGATTGATCCTGGAGTAATAGATTTTTCCAATGCGAATTCAGGGGAATTTAGGGTAATGCCAATTTGCCATGCATTTTTTTCGGTGCCGTGTTCATTTCCATTATTCTTTATGAGTATGCGCCCTGCCTGTGGTACGGTTATACCCACGCGTTCTTGGGCTTTGCCGCTCCCTGTTTGTTGCTCCGATTACTATCTAACGCATCTTACCGCAAGGGAACTGACGACTAAAAGTAAGCTTTGCGGACGCGAGGTATCTTCGTTACTTGCACCTGTATTAGTGTTGTAGCATAGCAACTGTATACTATCACGGATAGCGCTTAAGCGCTCCTTTATGACGAATACTAGATTTTGATGTTCGAGCTCCGGTGAGGGTGAAAAGGAAGCGGTGATGTGAGTCAATGCGTGGGTATTGATGGCTTGATATATCGCTCTCCTCACGCGATGCAATTCGGTAATACAAGTCAGTTTGCTCCCCGACCAAGTCCGAGAACTAACATCCTGTCTTGTCTTTGGACCACCACTATCATCATGGACACTCAGGTACCCACCCGGAGAACCAATGAGTTCACAGATCCGCCGGACTACACCTTTTCGTCTCACCGCCTCCGCAAAATACTACGAGATCCCTCAAAACAGCCCATCGTTCTCGTCGCATGCGGCTCCTTCAGTCCGGTCACATACCTCCATCTCCGTATGTTCGAAATGGCCAAGGACTACGTTCGACAGAACACCAACTTCGAGATCGTGGGCGGGTATCTGAGTCCCGTGAGTGACAAGTACAACAAGCCTGGTCTACTCAGTGCATATCATAGGTGAGCGATATACGCACAGAATCCCTTTGTCGTATCCTTCATTTCGTGGTTTGTCTCTCGTGGTCTGGATACGTTGCATGTTGTATGAGAAGCTTCTGCTGCGGCGCTCAATGGCGCTTTCGCTCAACCGAATTGGTATAATGCTCACTCGAGCGGCCGCCTCGTGTCAACTCGGAGATTTATGATGTTGCCAAGTGCCTCC
>JBBPKK010000115.1:0-52004 GCA_038089215.1 Tylopilus vinaceipallidus
AAGTCCGGCAAGGGTTCTGGTAGACTCTATCTTTGCCACACCCCTTGCTCGCCGTACTTGGATTATGTAGGCTGCATCGATCACGTTCCTTGGCTAAGACTGGATGGCAAAGGCCCGCCATCTGTGCAACGACTCCCGCTAGCACCATCGTTCCTACAGATTTCGCGAGACCCATCCAACACCGGATGGCGCCGGTGTCCAGCACAGTATCAAGGGCCGTGCCATTGTACCGCTCGGTGCAGGCCAGCCAGCTTTGTAGTTCAGTGGCGCTGGCAGTGTTCGAGCCAGTAGCCCACCCGCACGTTGTCACGGACACACTGACTCTGGGAACTGGCTATGAATGCTGCGGTCGTGCTGCCCATCGTGGCTGTCACACCAATTTGTGCACAATAGATGGGAGCTACAGCTCCATTGCCTGCTTCGCATACTGCTGGTTGGCTGTAGGTGAGTCGTGCATTTCACAGTAGACGGGTATGGAGCTCACATATTGTAGAGCCAACGGACTGTGTCATGTTTTCCCCTTTGTGGGAAGTGCAATCAAGGGAACCTTTTGTACTAGCAGTTTGACGCAGCGTGCGTATGAATTAAGCAACGCTGCATAGTCGCTATCGCATTTACTACCAACCTCCTGCCAGTGGCCACATGAGCCCACCTCAGGCACCACCGAGTGGATCCAGGCGGCGATGCGACGCTGTCGTGGCGAGGCCCGTGTGTGCGAACACGGCAATCGCGATGCCCCTGGGAGAATTAGCCTCTTCGTCGTGTCTTGGCATGCTCGAACGCCTGCTGGTGCCACGCTGGACCATCCTCTGTCTTGGCAGCTGTGGCGATAATTAAAAGTTACTATCACTCATCCCCTCTGGCAAAACCATGAGTTGATCTGGTTTTCTTGTACAAGGGACTTGACCGATTAAAGGCTTGTACATACTGCGTGCTCTCGACTAGGTGCTTCCACGACGCCCCGAGACGCCCTGTCGCGATGTTCTCAGCCAGACCAACACGATACACGAGCGAGCAATCTTCGACGCCACATTTAGGTGAGGCCATTCGGCATGTGATGTTGATGGCCTGGGTGTATGCTAGTACCATGATGCCAGCTTCCTGTCCAATAACTAATGCCATCTGTATTACAACTCCACTTAGCACCATCATGTTAACGAATCCCAATGAACCCTTGGCATTCCACTTCTGCACAGTGCCAGATTGGGATTGCGCTAGCGCTACGCCCGGTACAGGCACAAACCACTGGGGCTATCATACTGCAGTGGGCGGCCCATTCGACTTTGAATTTCGGGGTTGCGACCAGCATTCGAGACAGGCATCCACACACAGGTTGTTGAGGGTACGTGAGGGGACCAATAAGCAAGAAGAATCGAAAAAGTGGCTGCCGTCCGGGCCTCCTTACACGAATTTGAGGGAACAAGGATGTCAGAAGGCAGGGCATCGGTAATTCGGGCCGAATATGAAAGCGAGGATTATAACCCCGAATGAAGCTCAAACTAGAGGTGGGCCATGGATGTTTGAATTCGAGGTTGCGTTAGTTGGTAGCGTGCCTCCGCGACATATATTAGCTAGTGGGTCAATGATCAAAAGACTCGAGTTCACGGATGATAAATATCGGATTTGATCGTGGGGCACTGTGTCCGTAATTCATCCAAATTCAGGACAGCATCTGTCAAGTCGCCGCGCCTCCACACAGTAAAATAAAATAAAACCTCCCCTTTTTCGAAGCCTTCCTCATTATGGGAGCTGACAGCGTGCCGGCGCTCATACTTAAACGGTTGATCCCTTGACTATGGTCGACTGAGTAACACCTATTGTACATTCCTTCTGTTCGGCTCTGTCGGTCCCCGTCAAAAACATTCGATGTTCGAAATACCAGTACGTGTCCGTGTCGCTCGGGTCAACTCCGTACTGACTATGAGCTGAGTTTCGTCCTACTTACGAACGTGCCGAGCTGTCAATCGATTTTCTTGTGGTTGGTGGCGGGATCACTGGTTTGTCCTGCGCGCTGGCTCTGAGGCGCGGAGGCCATCGTGTGATCGTTCTTGAACAATTCACTGACTCGCAGACTTCGAACGTGCGTGTTTTTCAACCCAGTGTTTGTGCACGACTCCTAACACAATTGTAGATGTCGCATGAAGGCATTCGTTTACCTCCAAACGTCGTCAAAATCTTATACAAGTGGGGACTTAAGGACGCCATGAGGGCGATATCTGTCGAGTCTCACTCGTTTGAGATAGATAAATGTGAGTGTATCTGGCACAATCGGGCTGGGTTCCGACCAGTGCTTTGTAGATGAAACAGGAGAGATGCTCGGGATGCACGTCTGGGAAGAAGATATCTTAACGGAGACAGGTGGAGTGTACTTATTCTGTCACGTAATTTTTTTTTGCCGCATGCCGTTGCCGCATAATGTCCCTTCTGACGCCAGCCGCCGTAGCACGCGGACCTACGCCAATTACTACTCAACGCCGCGATCGAAGCTGGCGCAGAAGTTCGCAGTGGTGTGAAGGTAGTTTCGGTGGATTGCAGTGATTGTCACGTAATCCTATCCACCGGAACAATGCTACAGGCCGACGTGATAGTTGGTGCCGACGGAGCCACCAGTTTGGTACAACAAGCGATCACTGGGCGGGATGTATTTGGGACTACTTCTCCCCACTGTGTTTTCTACAAGTATGTTCTTTTTGTAATTCCACTGCTATGTTGCTCACTATTGGGATAGTGCAACTATCTCATTGGAGTCGTTGGGGCAGGATCCTGCTCTCGTAGATCTTTACAGTTTAAAGCATGTTAGTCTAGAAATATCCACTGGGTGGTGTGCGGCGCTAACTCTTATTCAGAAATTCAATTCGTGGATCGGACATAATGCCGCCGCAGCTGGTTTCCACCTGGTGAGGGTTTCCAAGGGATAAGCCTGAACGGCGGGTTGCTCAGGGTCGTGACAGGGTGGCAGGGCAGAGTACGCTCTTCAATTCTGGGCCCAACCAGCACAGCGTAACTGTCGTAGCAATGATCATTGGGCAACAGAAGTTACGCTTAAGGAGATGCAAAAGCAATTAGGGCTTTGCGAACCAAGGTACAGTGGGTATGTCGACAGTTTGCATTTGACCTCAGTTTTGGTAGGTTGCTCAAACTGGCGGCACTCGCGAAATCTCCCACGCGTGTTCCAGTGAAGATCATACCGCCATTAGAAAATTGGGTGCACAGTAGTGGCCGGGTACTAGTCATTGGAGAGGCCGCGCATCCACTACCGGTTGGTACAAATACGCTAGATGATAACATAGACTCACTACAACTCACCGTATAGGCTGGGTCGACCCAAGGCGGTGCGCTTGCCGTAGAAGACTCCGCAGTGTTGGCAAAACTTTTCTCTCATCTACAAACAGAAGATCAGATACCAACATTTTTGAATGCACTCCAAGAACTACGCGAAGGCCGTTGTGCGAGTGTCGTCAAGTGTGAACAAGGCAATCTATTGTTCCAAATGATGCCCCACGGCCCGCAACAGGAGCAGCGCGATAATATGCTGCGTAAACAGGTTGCCGAAGGACGGACTATGCTTTCAAGTAGCCAATTGCTCGATCAATGGGAACAAGTGAAGGAGTTATTCGGCTATGATGCCGAAGATCAGGCGGATGATTGGTGGGTCAAATGGGGCATCCTTCGAGAGCGGGCCAAGGACCGGACGAGGGTCCTGGAGGAAAGGATGAACGCACGATTCTCTGCCCTGAAATGTTGACTGACGTGCGATTTGCTTATTGTTTTGCTTGCTTCTTCAATAACATATTGCATTCCAGTCATCGTCCATTTTCGCCATCATTCGCCAGTTCACTCGCTTTGTCTTCAGCGTATGGTTCGATATTCGGGACATTCTTGTTATACCCTTTTCACTCATATAACAGTCATGCAGACTGTACAGGATGTAATCGTACCGTAATACTACGCTAATCTATGCTAACTAGGATTATGGAAGCAAGCAGGTGTTGCCACTAAGAGCCAGTAGAACCCATCGCTTGCGTTAGATGGAAGATATCATACTCGTTTTGCAGGCTTTTCCATGGCGTAGTGAGAGCGCGAAGTCAAATGCCATGTGCACTCATTGTTTTCTCGACGGCACATTTGGAGGAACCCGAGTCTGGCAGTGCACGCTAACCTGGCGCCCACAATCTTGATGTGATATGCACCGTCGGGGTTAGTCCTCTTGGACATCATCGGGAAGAGGAGAGGCATTCCAAATCAGCATGAGTTACAAGGTATGCCGGCCTGACTCAAATTCGGAATGACGTGCTTCACCCGGCGGAAGGATCATCGATCTTCGTTCGTTATCTGCCAGCAATCAGTACACTGTGAGTCCTGTTTGAGATACGCGAAAATCATTTGACCGTCGGGTCATGCCAACGGACCGTACCCTGACATTCAGTCGGGTTGAACGGCCGCCAGGGCGCTGGGCAGTGACGATAAACTCTCTTAAGGTTCTCTACAGTTTAACGATTCGGGTTAGGTCGATTGAGCGTGGCATCGATCGCGGGTCAGGCCACCTTTAGGATAGCGTCGCCAATATTTCCTGTGATAACAAGAAAATGCCATTCTTAGATCAGAAAAAGGAGACCCTCGAGTACCTGGGTTGGTTGACTGGGATTAGTACATTGCCCACCACAGGGTGAGATTCAGAATTCCCTGCATTACGCCCTCGCAACAGATGATTTCGTCTGCAGGTCTAATGCTTCGGCGGCGACTGGAGAGAGACAAGGGAAAGGGTTCCGGTACGCGAAAAGTAATGCATTGCGCTACAGCATACATGAACCGCATGGCGATGCGCGCCTTGTAATGCTCTATTTGGGAACGGCCAGCACCCTCAAGGTGCCTAAACTTGATCTCATTGTCAACACTTTCGGAATATGTCCCGCCGCATTTCTTCCTCCCTATCATAAAGGAAAGCATGTCTTGTTAGGTGCTCGTTGCTCAAATGGATTGCATAAATATATTCGTTACGTACCTATATTCGAACATCAACTGTACTCCAACGAACAGACACCCGCAAGCACCAATCAAAAAGCCAAGGCCTTTTCCACCAGCGAAAAGTGAACCAGGATGAGTGTATAAGTTTGGATTTCACAAATCCAAACACCGGTATATAGATAATTGAGATCCCCTCGAGAAAAAGAAAAGTACTCCATGACATACCTTGAAAGCTTCCCGTGATTTGGTCTACCATGTATAAGATTCCGTCGGTTCCAATGGCAAAGCCAACAAGGTTTGCGGAGATCATTGTTAGGACATTGAGGACGCCTCCACATGCGCACACGTGCCGGTACCACGAATGCCGCCCGTACTGATTGGTGAAAGTAAATAGAAGCATCAGGTCACGTGGCAATTCCATCGGAAAATGGAGAACGAACCTTAGATTGAGGGAGCAGCATAGTCGCGAGTAGCTCTGGGAGAATGAACAAGCTGACGAGCCATCCCCATGCGAGTAACTGGAACGACAGGTCATGCCACAAAGCTACGAACGTGAATATCAGCACTGTGGTGATGGCTACATTCTTGGTTCCTCCAAGTGGAATGTAAATGTATCTGTCACTTGTTAGCGAATGTTGATCCAGGATCTAGAATCTTATTACCGCACTATCCAAAGGTTATACGAACGGTGCCAACTTCGCCAAAAACCTAGTGTGGAGTAATTGTTTGCCATACATCGCAGCATGTTTTCCGGTGGATCGATCCCACTGGCTAGCGACCAAAGTCGAAAGAATCGCCACGGCAATAGCAGCTGAAGAAGTGGAGCTAACATAGACAGAGAATGCTGTCGTTAAGACTTACTTTCAACCAGACAATCATTAGGTTCCAAAATCCGATCATGCTCAGCTCAAGGGGTGTATCGCCTTGCCAAGCCTTCGTATCCTTGATGGCAACCATGTACATGTAATGGAGAATGAATTCCATGACCAGGAAGCAAATAAGGAACCGTGTCAAGTAGCCAATGATGGTGCCTGGATGAATGGCGAGTGGTCGACGCAACTAGAATATCTCAATTAAATCAACCAGTCGAGGCGGAAACAGAGGGAAGGGAGGACCTGCCACATAAAGTTGTTGAATGTCAAAATTGGACCAGCAATATATAACGGAGGGAAGAGCACATATGCGAGATAGTTCGCATAGGAGTAGATTTCAAGAGAATGAGGGATATTGCTTCGCTGCTTTTCGGTGAACGTTGTCCCGGGCTGTGGAAGATAATAAAAAGTTTACACAAGCTGGGATACCAACACGAACCTCTGGCGGGTGTGGCAATGTACAGGACCAGTAGTAATCCATGTTGAACGAGACCAACCTCAGCATTGTAATGTTAAAACTAATTTGCCAGCGAGGGTAGAATCCCTTAAAGGTATCCTGATGGCGGGTCAGACCATGTACCGCGAAAAATGTAAATCACTTACCAATGGTGCTAAATTTGGGTGAAGGCTCGAAAATAGGTACCCTTCGTTCCGTTCATTCACGAACAGAATGAGAATGTTAAAGATCCAAGTGATGATTGGACCAGCACGTGATCCTGCAAAAAATTTTCCGATGCAGTAATTCGCAGTCAGAATGATCATTATCTTTAGAGTGCTCGTTCCGTGTAGTCCAATGAGGTATAATATAGAAAATAAAATATTGAAAGGCACGAGAAACGCTTTGTCGTTTGGTTTTTTTGATGCCGCGTAGGTTGTGAAGCGAGTGTATACTGATTTGAGGGCGATGTGTACGAGAGCCAGAAGAAATAAGAAAGGTACATTGCTTCGAAATGCGCGGTACTGAGCATCACTGTTGTCCTAAATGTGGTGCACGGTGTATGAGCAACTTCCACGCTATCTCACCGGATGGAGTCACTCACAACTGGACGACCGAACAGCCAGCCAGCGCTCAGTTTTTGACGAAAAAGTGCATAGTTGGTGTGCGTTGCTACAGGGGATCACAGATGAAGAGGGAGGCTGCACGATAAGATCTGGGAACGCACGTGAACTGAGGCTGACCGGCACCCAGACCATGAAAGGGATGACTACCGCAGCGACTAAGTAGTAGAGCAGAAATTCGGGAGTACCCCACAACGGGGGCGGCCGCGATACGTCCGCCCGTTGACTCCTGCTTGCATCCGGAATGGTCACTGTCAAAGCAGTGATTCCCCGATGGAGCTTGTTTCTGGCATCTGCTTCCAGCTCGAGGGCTGGGACGCGAGCGGTGGCGGAATGCAGGTCTGTTGGCATGTCCAGAACAACGGCTTCTGGCATGAAAGGACGAGATTGGGTTGACCAAGGAAATGAGTATAGTACTACTAGTAGCGTTCCGGGTAAGTTGGCTCTCCGGAGCAGCATGCACCGCCACTTGCCTTCCGTGTTCGCTGCAGTTATTCTGCTTTGACTTGCGAGCTGGCCACCACGAGTCAGTTTGAAAACGACCAGTTTCACAAGAGAACTGATTAGATGCTCGGTCGCGCAGTGGACGATGCCTCCACAGGCTCTGATTCCGATTATTCCAAGTAGGTACTCTCGTCCACACGGCCGCTTGAAACAGCTGACACGTTTGTCTAGCTCGGTGAGCCACGCCAACCTGCTATCTCGGTAAATCTAACGACGACGCGCGATAGTGGATATCCTGGTTTCTGTCGTCGAAGGGGAACGAATATTTCTGTGAAGTCGAGGAAGACTACATCCTGGACAGATTCAATTTGACGGGCCTCAACAACGAGATTTCCAACTATGCTCAGGCTCTTGATCTAATCACGGATAACTTGGGTTCGTCACAGCCATTTATAAGGTTCGTTCAGCTTACACCGTCCCCAGACGATGACATCCAGGATGAGCTTCGCGGCGCACTGGATGTTCAAGCTCGCCTGCTGTATGGTCTCATCCACGCGCGATGGATCGTCACAGCGCGCGGTCTCGCCAAAATGGTACCTCTTTCATTCCTCCTGTAAATACAATTCTCATGTCTCCCCAGCTTGAAAAATTCAAGAGAGTAGATTTCGGTCGATGTCCTAGGGTCCTATGCCAATCTCAACCTCTCCTGCCCGTTGGCCTAAGCGATATCCCTTACGAAAAATCAGTTAAACTTTATTGCGGTCGTTGCGAAGATGTTTACTCTCCCAAATCTTCACGGCATGGATCCATCGACGGGGCTTATTTTGGCACCTCATTCCCGCATTTACTCTTCATGGTTTATCCGTATCTCATCCCTCCAAAGAGCGGTCCTGTTGAGCCTGCACAACCCACTAGAGTCAACGAGACTGATGCGAACAAAAGGAACAGACGCACGAGAGAGGAACCAGAGGTGACTGAAGTGGTCGGTGAGCCCGCAAGTACGGCTAGTGTCGCTTTGAAAGCGGATAGATATCGGCCGAGGATCTATGGGTTCCAATTGCACGAGATTGCCAAGCTGCAAAGGTGGCAGGAGGCGGTCAGAGATAGGCGAGTGGATGCGATTCCAGGAATGATAGCCTTCTAACCCCATCAACTAGGCAAGTTGGCAGGCTCGAAGCGCTAGAGGATCTTTCTTGATTTATTTCGTCTCTTGTCATCGTGTATCTTGTTGTGTTGTAGTCGACGCTGGCATCGAATGACTGCCTACATATCCAGTGACAAGGACCTCCCAAACAGCGTAACTGGGAGTTTCTAAAAACTGTGCAGCTGGCTTGTGCGCTACGCTGACAGGATGCCAGACAGTTGTCGAGCGATTGATCTCAGCTTCACTCAATCCAATATGGCGGGCGGCCAGTTATATGAGGATTCGCCGGCAACCAAACTTGCAAATTCGACAGTCGATATGGTCGCTAGTACCATCAAGGCCCTTTCTCCAGAAGACACGACGGTTGTACAAGCGGATATCCGGTCTGTGAAACTGTTCGGCTCGACCAGCGCTGAGATTACTCGCACGTTCCCCTCATCTTTCCCCCGCTCTCACTGGGCCTTCGTGTCTTACTTCGCGCTTCCTCTGAAGTACAGTATCGTAGGGCGAACCCCAGTCTATAGAGATCTTCAATCTCCCTGCCGATCTGGAGTCTGCTGATATCTCAGTAATATTCACGTCAGGGAACATGACGACTCTCGACCACTACCACACTCCAGTTTCCAAGAACTTTTTCAACGGGAATGCCACGTCATCAACCAGCCAGACAGTGCGAGAGTTGGAAGCAGAACAGCTGCGACTTCAAAATGAAAAGTGCCTCAGACAGCAGAGCTTCACATTCCTCACCACTTAAATGGACTCACTCGCGTAATGCAAGTCTGATGTCCAGCCTGAAGCAGCTCAGATGGTTTCTTTCTTTGACCAGTTCGTCGATATCGGGGATCACACGCTTTGCCGTGATTGCTGAACTAGATGACAAGCTAGCTGACGTTGAAACTATCTCGTGCAATAGCCAGACCCCTGTAGAAACCCCGAGCTCACCCTGACTTATGGTAAGCAGTTTCATGATCTTCCGAAGTCAAAGTAACTTTCTGAGATCATGGCTTGCCTAGTTGTCAGGTAGGTTTCGTGGAAACCAGCATATGATCACCACATTACAATATCAGGAAATACACCTTCGCCGACAGTGAAGCTCGACTTTCGTTGTACGGTTACCCACTGGACAGACGAGAATCGGGGAACGTCGGCCTAACGCTGACAACCATAAATTAGGTTTTGCAGCTAATGCAACTCCTCGGGCCAAAGAGGATCGATGTCAGTCTCGGACCTCCGCCGTTCTCGACCTCAGCAAGCTCCTCCGAGTCTGCCACGGATCGTGGGGAATATCCCAGACACCTCGATCGGATTCGGCCAGTCGCAACAGGTTCCCGTTCTGTCGATGCCTCGAGTGTTCGCACAGGTCCAGTGGTTGCGCCAAGTTACTGGAAAGGTGAGGCTGTTACCAAGATGACTGTCCGACCTCGGATCGTCTCCGAGCTCATTTCTCGCGTACGCGTCATTTTTTCACATACTATGTTTTGAAAATTTTTTGGCATTTACACCTTCTGCCGCTTCGAGGGAATCTGGGTAGCAAGGATCCATTCACGCATATCGCCAGCGGATGTATGTCTATCTCATCTGTTCACGCTGCGCATCGTGTTTAATTGCCTCGCTCTCACTCCAAGCTGATTTCATACGTGTTATGGTGCCAAGCGCCGATTTCTTACACGGTACATAAAATTCATTTCATTGCGCATACTTGATGCAAAAACAGTCAGTGCGAGGTGGAGAACACCAGCGAATACGTCCTGCTCCTTGGCACAGTCAAGGCCTTTCCGAATGAAAAACATGTCTCGTCCACAGAAGTTTAAGTACGTCGGACGCATTTGTTCGTTACGTTCATCCGACGATTGGGGGCGTTATCGTATGGAGTTCCATCCCGTTACCCTCGGATCCATGTATCACGATCATGCTCAGGGAGTCTGCTGGGTTGGCAGAGACCATGAAGGGAATGTGCCTGTCAAGGGGGTGTCTGGCGCAATGGCCGACAGCAGGATGGCGGAATAGCAAGCAAGCGGGGTTGTTTGCATGGGTGTGACGTGAGCCCAGTAACCGAGGTGCTAAAAGAGATTTGGGAGGTGCGTGCCACAGGATCTGAAACTGTTGGAGCAAGTACATTCCTAGCGTGTACATCTAGATGCGTGCTTCCTCGTCCACATGTACAACCATGTGTTTCTCGCTATCAGCAAATGACTGCCATGAAGGGTTGTTGTATTTTTGTATGACATATTTGAAGTCGTATGCCAGTAACAACGACCCTGCCGTTGAATTTCTCTATTCATACACCTGATTTATGTCGTAGCTCGAGGTTCACGAGAAAATCAAAGCAGACCGTCGCTACGGGTCGCACACTGTCCAAAGTCGAGTTTCTTCAACCCTTCTTCCTTGGGCAAGATATCCTACAAGTCGACACAGTTCAAACGGTTATCATGAAACTGTGAGTGGATGATGTGGACGCACATGCTCGAAAATGCCAAGGGGCAGTGCGAGGGTGACGCAGGCATTGGGGGAGTCCTGTCGCCCGGGCAGTGTGTCAACAGTGTATATTCCAAGTGAGTGCTTGGATAACATACCACGACGGCGCCCACATGGCTCTCAATCGGAGCGGCCGAGAGAAGGAGGTCTATAACGGTTAAAGTCAGAACAAATAAAGCCGCACTGAAAGGGATAAGGTAGCAACACGCACACGCTTGCTCACGGGCTGAGGGCATCGTGGTACAAAATGTTCATCACTTCTGAGCATGTGAGATCCGAGGTTACAGGGTCACTTACTATACCCGATCTGGGGTTAATCGAACGTTCGTGCTACTCAGTGGTAGTTCAGTATATTGATGGTATACACCTACCTTCTGCAAGTATGTGATAGCATTGAGTGCTGCTTGCTTATAGGCAACGGTACTAAGAGCGCGTTGATATCCAAGAATCGCTCAGGTAAGATGAGGCTCACGCGTCCATGTTGTATTGCTTCCCATCACCATCTGATTCTTCATCAGCAAAAGCAAACGAGTACGGACGGCTGCGCGCGACGCACGAATATCAACGCTGATACCCTCAAAGATAAGCTAGGTTCTGATCGATAAGAATGTCGAAGAATGAGTGCCAGATTTGCCTACCTTGGCTGAGTACAACGGGTCCACAGGAGATGGCTGTCAGTGCGGGTGGGCTCGTCATCAAAAATATACCGCATATGGTGATCAATTACGAACCAAAAAAATGGGTTGTTTTAGCGCAAACTTTTCGATCCCGCCTCTGATAATGCTGGTCTTGAATTTGATTATGCCAGCCTACGAGTATTGTGAACTAGAAGATATCTCTAAAAGGTGAAATTATATCTCACCATTTCAATGGCACCGCAGAAGGAGAGCTGGTGGATCGAATATCGAGCTGAACTTTCATTGACATAGTAATGATCGATCATACCTCTCCCTAAGTGAATATCAGCACCCATGACGCAGTATGCACATCCAACTGCTTATTTACGTACATCTCCTTGCGAGAAGTGCAAATCCCCAACAGAAAGGTTCGCCCCCTTTACGAAGACTGGGAAGTAGCATCGAGAGCCCCTGAAAACATATACCCTGAGTTACCTATCTTCTCAACAAATTGAAATAGGGTGGCGCCTACTTTGATAAGTTCTTGATCTATGTGAATGTCATCAATGATACACACACAACCATCCATCTAGAAGAACATACATCACAGTTTCCTCCGTGCTCACGCCCAGGGATAGTGCGTGCACCCTCGCAGTATATTTTCTTTCTTACATCATCTGGAAGGTCTTGGCCGACATATGCCCCTTTAATAAGGGGGCCGTATGCAACAGGAGGTATAGCATCGGCATGGGCCTCGATCAAACCGACCTCGCGTTTGTTCCAGGTAGCGAGAAGTTCGTGAGATGGCGCGGTTCCGATCAGTCCAGGGTGAGAAACACCAGCGAAACGAACGCCTGGAATGTGTCTTGAGGTGGCGTACACACCTGAAGTGACATCAGTTCACTGATAGAATGCCACAGCTTGCAGTTCATTTCACCCTCAAAATCCCAGATGGCCTTGGCTGCTCTGCTCTGAAACTCTCGAGCTAGAAAGAGATACGGCTGTTAAAACATCATTATGAACATGAATATTTTCCCACCAAACAAACCGCCACCATTCTCCAGCTCGAAGATACCCTGCGGAAACGCGGGCACTGGTAAGTCAGTGCTGTTGCGCACGATGAACAACTCAAACACACAGTATAACCCCAAGGCATCTTTTCAAATGGTTTCACTGTAGTGACCAAATCAGTGACTTTCACAAATCTAGATATTGTGTCAGACCATCGAGAATGTCCACAACAAGACAGTCGCCAGGTTGTGCACCCTCCACGGCAATCGGGCCAGACAAGTTGTGTACGGAAGTTAGGTCCACGTCGCGGATGTCATCGCTAACTGAAAAACACGCACAGCATAAAATGGGCGATAAAAGACAACAATATCAAGACGCACAGTCGTTGTTCCCAATCTGAGCGCCAGTCCAGTCTATCAGGTTGCATGCTGTAAGCTGAAAAGACAGATTTCACCACTGAAGTTAACATACCGACACATTCTATATTGAATACCTAGAAAAGTGTTAGGGAGAACAGACATGAGATGCTTAGTTCGCGTACCTCGCCTGGTTTTACCGTTGCAAAAGGGGGAATATCAGGACTGGATAAAAACGATCAAAGAACTTCCCCCTAGCCCTCGTGAAGCGACGCACTGCCATCTGTTGTGCAGGCCCTGAATGGAACTTGTCGGTCTGGTGCACAATATAAGAGTTGAACACTCGTGCTCACCTTCTGCGCTCGTGCAGGTCTATCATTTAGCACGGGATGTTAGCGGCGCTAAGGCTAGAAACTGGTCAGGCTTACACAAAGGGGTCAACCTACGGTGATGTGTGGAACATCGTCAAGAGCAGTCAAACGCTAGCATATAACATTTACCTGGATAAGAGTGGGGTGTGCAACAGAGTTGGCTGCAGTGGCCATTTGAAAAAGAGATTCGACCGTCTGATAAGCAGGGAGGGACTTGGAGGAAAACTTGAGGTCGCTACACGCAATCTTGGGTTATAAATGTATTCCCATCGCAAGATAAGCAAGACGGAGTAACGTCTCTCCGCCTTATCAACGCTGATGGAGCTGTCAATGACACGCCAGCCTTTCTAGCGAATATATATATATGACTTTGATGATAACATGACCTAGTAGATCATGCATGGGAGGTAGATTCACACGTGAGTCTCCATCGGATACAACGAGACATGCCGCGCAGTGGCTTGGATTTCGAATATCAGGCTCGTACATGACACCTCCCGAGCTTGGGGGGAAGTGGCAACGCCCTTGTGTTGAAGGTCGATGGCTCGAGTGTAGAAACGGGAAAGACAGCGATATCACTTCAGACGCAGTCCAGAATAGGGTTTTTGAGGCACGTGGCTCGCCTCCCAAGACCCCTGGGAAAAAGGTACTTAATGAGGGTAACTAGCATACAATCAAGTGGTGAATTGGCGACGACCATCGGTGGTTCAAAACAACATTATCACCTCACCATTTCAATTCGTCTCTCGCCACGCCCGTCTTCATTAAGAAACAACGACAACAGCGTGCTCATGGCCAATGCGACAACGCTATTGCGACCCCTACGTCGGTGGAGGCAAAGCCTTGGGTGCGACCCCGCCGTGCCACGATGAGTCAGCGACTTGGACGGCACGCCTACGCCAAATCTGGCAGGGAGACGCCCATGGCACGTTACGATGGCCCGCCACGCCACGCCGCGCAATGACGACGTTGACAACAATAACGCGGGGGTGGTCGCTCCCTCGGTGACAGGCGATGGCGAGCAACACCACAACCCTACGACAGCCGCGACAGCAGATAGGGGCATTCAAGTCACGACCTCGCGGTAGCACGACGAGGACGACGCCTCCACGCCTGCGCCCAGTGTCATGGCGGAACGCCGCAACGGCGCAGGGGTGGCCAACACATGCACGACGGCAATGGCGAACCGTGTGAGGGAGCCCACTGCATTGCGACGGCCGCGACGGCGTAGCGATGGCCGATACTACACGCAACAACAATGACGACGACGACGGTGCGGTGTGATCAACCCACTGCACTACGACGGCCCCGATGGTGTAGGGATGGCCGACCCCACGACGCCCCCGGGCGCCCGTGGCTAATGCCGGAACGCTTAACGGCCGCGACGATGGGAACGGCGCTGGAGTGGCCGACCCCTTGTACTAAAACAACGATGGCTGCGGTGTGCAGGTGGTCAATACTAGGGTGAAACATCGCAGAGCGATGATCATGATCATGACACGTAGGAGTGATCGACCTCTCTGCGCGACAACGATGACGGCAGCGACGCCAAGTGGCTAACTCCCCTGCACCACGACGGTACCGACGGCTGCGGTGCGTGGGTGCCAGTACCACAGGGAAGCCCCACCCGTACGACGACAGCGGTGGCGGCAGGCCCGTGGCCAGTACCACAACGAAAGCGCAGGGATTGCCGACCCCACTGCACCATGATGACTGATGCAATTCCGAGTCGCAATGCAAATGATTTATGTAGGTCGAATTAGGAGGGTAAGACGAAGTTACTAAGACTCGGTATGCCACTCTAGTGCTAGCCCCATAAGACCGTGTGGAGGGCGCCAATAAGTGTACGAAGGGAGACGTTACGGAACCAGTAGGTTTTCCGTTCTCCCTTCGCATTCTCACTGCGTCGATTATTCCGATCTGATCAGGACAGGACCCGACTCTCGAGTAAACTGCTGAAGGAAACTAGCGTGGTTTGATCCGCCGAGGCTTGAGGTGGGTGACACATGCACAAAGAATTAAATCACAGAAATGTAATTTTGGGATGGTCGTTCTTGAACATAAGCCATGGGCCTGAGACTCGATGATAAAGCTTTGCCTCGTGCCAGTAGTGTTGAAATGGTTAGTTGCGTGGCTGCATTGTAGTTCGGTCGGCGCACTCATGGATGGTTGCCAGTGATCGCTGTACGATAGGAGAGACGGGTATGCAGATCGCCGATCGGGATAAAGTCCGATTGTCGGACCGTCCCCGATGACCACGGCGCCGTCAGCTTCGATCCAGTCGGAGCTGACACACTCGACATCACATGGTCACCGAGTCTACCCCGCATTATGACAGGCCGGAACCACATGCACTTTATTGGCGCGCTCTGTTTAATATGGCTGTGAATTGCCCTGTCAAACTCTTGTGTTTACGGTAATGTCATCGTGCCTGCAGGATCAAGTTGTCACTACTCCCATTCAACATATTGAGCGGAGAAAACAAAATAATCACTGATGCGTGGCTTAGCATGCACGAGCATCGCGCACTCCTGAAGCTTCCTTCTGGAGAACAGTCAAAATGTAGACATTGGGTCACGACCTCCCTGCCCTCTGCCGTGGGAGGCACCGTTACCGCACAAGGCAGTGCCTGTCAATGGGCGTTCCGTGCTATCTTCGAACATGGTCGGGAATCAATGATTGCCTGTCCCGATTTCCAATTCCCCGTTCGTCCTGGGAGTTCCAAATCGCTGACCTAGTTATTCGCTTCAAGGCTGCCGGACTTTAGAAGAGATCGAACGTTCTTGTGCGTTTGTCATTCAGTCGAGGTTGGGTCTGGTAGAGAGGTGGGTGAGCTCTCCTGAGAGCAAGCTGCACGTTTAACTAAGGGAGACATAACGGTACAGGTACGTCATCGGAGTGATATTGGTTGATCGTTGGGTAAGGGAAGGTTGCTCAAATACGTGGCGTCCTTTTTGCTCAATCAGTCGAGAACGGAGCGCCCGACCTGCCTACATATAAAGGCTCAGCTCACCTTCCAGGACCCGCGTAGTATCCGCATCTGCCCCGACCCGTCGTGCCGCGAGTGGAAGCTGAACTCAACTCCAACTCCAGCAGTATGGATTCAGACAAGTCCAGTAGCAACGCCGACGAAGGGTGGGCTCTATTTCTGATTTAAACCACAATTCAAACTTGTACTTATCTGTATTTTTTATGTAGCTCGCCGGCCATGCCAAACGATCTGAGTGCCGTTAATACTGACAGGACGGCCCGGTTCTGGGAGAAATATTCCAAGGAAGCGGATGATTATGATAAGGATTTCATTCGGAAAAACGGGGACAACATCGATGGGGTCTTGATTTTCGTGAGCTCTCTAATAACGCGTTTTCCGGCTACACAAGTAATTTACTTCTTACCCCAGGCCGGCCTGTTCTCTGCTGTCTCGGCCTCATTCCTCGTAGCTACGCAGACAGCCTTGAGTCCCGATCCCACTGACACAACCAATGCCCTCCTGATGATGCTCGTCCATGCCAGCAACAATACTGCCTTCTCAAACGAAGAACTTGGAATCCCTGTGTGGAATGGGCCTAGTTCTGCTATCTTATGCAGCCAGGTACTAGGATATGCGGCTCTGTCAGCGAGTTTGCTCGCCGCTCTAGGAGCCGTCTTGGGCAAGCAGTGGCTCAGCGATTTCGCTCGACATCAGAGCGGCTCGCTGCAGGACCGTGGTCGCAGACGCCAGCAGAAGCTGGATGGTCTTGAGACGTGGGGATTTGAGGTTTTCATGGGGGTATTACCCACTCTTATACAGCTGGCTCTTCTGCTGTTCAGTGCCTCTCTTTCCATCGGCTTGTGGCTGCTAAACCCTGGGGTAGCTGCAATGATTATCGCTGCTTCTGCGGTCGGCGCGTTGTTCTACTTCTACATTACTGTTGCGTCATTGCTCTCCCCTTCATGCCCATATCATACCCCGGTTTCCTCTGCAATCAACGGAAGTATAGCTGTTGTCATGAAGTCGGTTGAAGAAATCATAGGATACTGGGCATGGAAAGTGAGCAAGCGTACGCGAAAACAACCCAAGATCGGTCGCGGAAACAAAATTCTGGCGCAGATCGCAGCAGTCCTCTCTTTCTTGATGCTGGTTACCGCGTCCGCTGTCCTCCTGACGATGTTAGCGATCCTCGCTCCCTTCGTTGTGTTCGTCGCCTGGGTCCTGGGGTATGCGCCTCGTCTGAAAGCTACGATGGAGTCCTACCGTTCATCCTTCCAATTCAAAACACTGAAATCAAGTCTCTGTGCCTTCTTATCCCAGTTGCGCAGCTCCGTTAGCGATGCGCGAGACTTCATGCGCAGGCCTTATCTGGATCCTGAACCTAAAGCCGACAATTCATTTGCCCATTCCATTATTTGGCTGCTAACGACGTCAACTGATCCCGACAATCTCATGGTGGCAGCAGAGGTGGTGCCTGAGGTAACGTGGTCGGAATCCCTCGATATATCAGTTCCCACCGAACATCTCTACAACATGTTTATTCGGTCAATTCCAGAGAGAGGGCCCACCGACGATCGCGCGTTACGACTGGGAAAGGCATTCATAATCATGCTACACAAGATGCCCAGGCAGGCTCGTAGCCACGTCTGGACGCTCGCGTTACAGCACGTTACAACCGAGTCGAAGAACTTGAGCCCTGATTCTGATTCCGACCTCCTTTTTATCTTCACCATCGTTGCCAAGCTTCTTTCCCTCAAACTTGGTTTGGCAAACAATGCTAGTGGGGTCGAGTTTCCGGAACCTAGAGTGGTTTCGCAGCCTCTTCTTTCCTGGCTGCTCCAGCCACTGCATGGCCTACTCCAGTTGGAGCACCCGGACGCGTCTCTGTTCCTCCCCGAAGCATCCCGCACGTTTCGTCATCTGGAATGGTCTGAACAATCGAAATCAGAACGCAAAAATGAAGTTCAATACTGCCGAACGTTCGAGATATATTTCAACATTGTCATGGGTACGAACATTCAATCGGTCAAAGCGTGAGTACACCATTGTTTCATAAATATCGGTTCGTCTGATATTGAATTGTCCCAGGATTAATGATCTGAATGCACAAGAGTTCGACAAAGAACAGTAAGTAACCTCCTAGCTTGATTCCCACCCACCACACTGACGTCAACATAGGACTGATCTCTTGAAACGGATCCTTGGAAGGCTTACAGAAACCAACCCCTCCCAGCTCCCAGAAATCCATGAACACCTCAGTGTACCGCTGACTGTACTTTCGAGGCTTGCCTCTATTTCGTATCTTACTCAGGTGTTCAAAGACATGGGCGTCAATCATTGGATACTTACAGCTTTCAAAGAAGCAGTGGGCAGAGCAAACGAAAAGGAAGGGCGCATTTTGGAGTTGGCAGGTTGCCTTTTCGACCTGGCGACCGCCGTGGATGCCTTCAGTTTAGTGGAAGCTCAGTTAGTGAGCTCTTCCGGCCGGCAACTCCCGCCAGCACCGGCGCCAGTGCGCATGGATTCCAAGTGTCTTCTCCTGTATCTACTTAACAAAGTGAATCCTGCATCTCCGGAGCAAGACGCATATGCCCTGAAAATCATGCTCGCAAATGCGGATGAGCACCCCCATCTCGCTTCTAATCCTGACTTTGTCACATATATCTTGCACGCCACCAACTCTGGGCAGATGTACTCCGTTCGCGATATTGGTCTGAACGTTCTTGTCGCTGCTTGTCAACATTTGCTCCATGCACAAGACACACAAATCCTCACGTCATTGGCCTCTCAGTGCGATCTGGTTCAGTTCATTCGCCGTGCCTTCGTCCACCAAGAGCCGCCGAAAATGCTGAAGGATCTACTCTGCAACAATAATGAGGATTTCAACGCATACCTGTTGAACATGCTTGCTCTCCATGACCCCTTTAATGCTCTTCTGCTAAAGCTGCAGGATGAACCACACAAGATTCCGGAAAGTGACATTCGCGACCTCGAGATTGCGTTGGTGCTGTCGACTAACGAGGGTAGGAAGAAACTACTTTATGACTACCTGGACGACTGCATAGCTCAGATGGGGCGCCGGGATCACAACTTGAAGCCCGTTATGGCGCTACCGCTGACTGCCGTCGTGGGCTGGCTCCTCCGACGGGAGGGCCCGTTGTGCGCGTCCAAAGATGTATCGCAGGCACTTCTACGTCCGGACTTTGAGAAATTGTTGTTCCCTGCCTGGGGCAATCCAGATGTGTTGGAGGATAACCCGCAGATGCTGAGACCGCTGCTGGATTGTACTGCAAGATGGTACGCGACCTACATAGCCTCTGGAACGGACTCGGAGTCGTCATCAGGATCGCTGGGTCCGACGGCGCTGATGAAACTGGATCAATTACTGGATCAGTTGCGATGGGGAGACCGGACGCTTTTTGCTGACATCAAGAGGGCGCTGGGGAACCTCTCGACAGACATCAAACAGCGCATTGAAGAGCAGGAGCGGAAGTGGGGACGACGCTCAGAATGAACGAGGCAAGACGTGATTGACAAGTAGTTTCGTACGTTTGCAGTGCGGGTTTGTTACCTAGCTGTTGAAGGGAATCCTGCGCGGCGGACCGTGCTGACCAAAGCAAGGCAGTGGTGGAAGGCACTCACGTAAAGTATACACGATAGCTCCTAGTTTTCTAATTTGTTTGTTCTCTCCCGGTATTATGGTACACTTCTTCGCCAATTGATGAACGTCTGCGCAGAAGGACGTGTTTTCTAATGCTACATGCCTGCCAGTGTAGCGGCCTGTGTCCAGCTTCTGACCAAAACGCCACAAATGTACTTGCGATGTAGGGCTCGATGGGCCCAGATGGTAGTAGGTTATGATTGCAATGATCAGTGGCATAAGTTCCTCAAGTTGCAAGGCCAACATTACCATGTACATGATGGGAAAGTCGACTGTACTGTAGGGGATAGTAAGTAATCTGTTTCATGCTCATCAAACCATGCCAATTGCCGCAGTGATCGCAATGTTTGATTCCGCTGTGCGGTCGGTTGATTTTCTGGTTCCCTAGCAAAAGTCGTATATACGATGTGTCCAGTCCCACAAGTCCATTCCGCGCTCGACTGTGCACCTCTTTCACTTGGTGTTGCTTAACCGTTTAACCATGGTCCCTGTATTTGATATCATATTTGCTGGAGGTGGGCTTGTTCGTATTTTTCGCGTGCCTGTCCGTTGCTAATTCAGCATCAGGGGGAACGACTGCATGTGTCGTCGCAGGTAGATTAATCGCTGCCTGCCCCTCCCTTAAGATCCTCGTCGTTGAGAGTGGCCAGCACTCACAAGACATCCCCTGCCACGTCCAGCCCTGTAGGTTTCTCGAGAACATCGCACCGAATAGCACCACTGTCTCCCTCCACGTAGGAAAGCCGAGCCTGCATCTCAACGGACGAGCTCCTGTCGTTTCATGTGGGAGAAACGTTGGCGGTGGTTCGACCGTTAATTGTAAGTCTTATAGAGAAGATTTTTACCCAGGTGTAATCACGCTCACCCGCTGTGAATCATGCCATTTTGATTCAATACAGTCATGTTTTACACGCGAGGCGCTGCATCGGACTACGACGAGTGGGAGGCACTTGGAAACAAAGGCTGGGGCTTCAATGAAGTCCTTCCCTTATTTAAAAAGGTTGGCCTCGCGACGTCGCGACGAAATGATCTACGTATGACCATACCATAGTTCGAAACATTTATACCCCTATCAGATCGATCGACTCATGGCTATTCTGGACCGATCCAAGTATCTCACTGCAGACCTGACTTTGAAGGAGTCGGACCCCAATTTTTGAATGTGGGGAAGGTATACGATTCAGCTCGTCCCCAGGTCGACGATGCCAACGATTTCAAGACTGCGAATGCATACAACGTGGGTATTGTAACCTCTCCAACATGACCCCTCACCTCTCTGCTTTATACCAGCCAAGTTACAGGTACTCCTCCGACGAAACAGACGAGAGATCCTCACTCATTGATCCTTCCCTCATCAAAGATATGTCGACCCAGTTACAGGAAGGCGCTGCGATGCTGCTTCTGGATACCTGTATCCCCAATCAAGAAATCCCAACTTGGAAATTATGACGGGAAAGCATGTCAAGCGTGTCATTATCGAGTATGTGGAACCTGACGTCATCGATTATATGCTGACATGTGTCAACGATAGGAACGGACGTGCAGTCGGCATCGAATACATACCAAATGAGGCGTCATTCCCGGCGGGAAGTAGTGAACCCGTTACGGTAAAGGCCAACAAGCTGGTTATTGTTTCTGCTGGAGCATTTGGTTCGCCATCTATCTTGGAAAGGTCGGGGATCGGTGCTCCGTTCGTCCTCAAAAGGAACAATGTCCCCGTTGTAGTTGATCTGCCTGGTGTTGGAGAAAATTACCAAGGTACCTCCACTGAACCAAACTATTTTCACCTCGGTGAGACACAACGGGTCGTGTAGATCACCTTGCTGCTGGTGTGACGTTTTATGCGTCAGACGAGACTGAGACCATGGACGACATCTGGGGTGACCCAGAAGCCATTAATGGTGAGTGATGCTGTCAATCCAGCCCCGTAATACAATGTATCATGTTACCGTTGCCAGTACGGCTCAAAGAATGGACAGAAAATGGAACAGGGAAGATTGCACACAAGTCAACGACTACATTTCTCCCGAACTAATTGGTTGCTGAATGTTTTTATCACAGTGGAATTGAAGCTATGGTGAAAGTGCGGCCGACAGCAGCAGAATTAAGATCTGCTGGGCCTGCATTACAATCCAGATGGCAAGAATTCTTCCGGCACAGTCCCGACAAATCGATGGCCATGATTGTAGCCTTTTCGGGGTAAGCGATCGCGGCCGTATCCTTGCACGTGAATAATTCATCCTGACCAAAATTCTCCAGCTTTCCATTTGGTCCTTCGATGTTTCCTGGCCGAAAATTATTTTCCCCGATCTATTTTATTGTAAGGAAGCATCCACACATCACCAGGCTTTGGTCGTTCTTATGTTTGAGTATTGTAGGTGTACCCGGACACAATCGGCAGTGTACATATCACGTCTGGGGAGGACCCCAACTCCCCTCTTGACTTTGAGCCCAACTTCTTATCTAAGTACAACCGTTCTCTCCGTTGATTTGTGCTGTGCCCATCTGATCGACTCCAAGAGCTTGCGACGTCGAGCAGCTGACTCTAATGTACAAATTGTCTCGCGAACTCGCTCGGCGCATGCCTTGCTACCGTGGCGAGGTAGCCGCTTATCACCCAAAATTCCCCTCGGGTAGCGTTGCCGCTTGCAGAGAAACGAATGGTCCTGTGCCAGTAGATGCCTCAGACATTGTGTACTCTGAGGCAGACAACGAGGCCATTGTGAATTTCCATCGTGACGTCGGTAAGTCGACCTCCGTCTGACTGCTTATCTCTGTTTTTGGGCTCATTTCCGCACAACGGTCGCAGTGATCACGACCTGGCATTCGGTCTGTTTTGCAGTGCACTTGGTTTTGACAACCGCCATTGACGAATGATCACCTAGCTCGGTACGTGTGCCATGAAACCGCGCGACCTAGGGGGCGTGGTCGACGAACGCTTGAATGTTCACGGTGTCGAAGGCCTCAAGGTTGCAGGTACGCGATACTAGATCGTCTCCACCTGCACTCGCTCTTACAGGCGCGCTCATCAGACTTGTCGATCTGTCCAACTAATGTTGGAAATGTAGGGTGGTTTTCACGAACGTAGCTGTCTGGCTAGAGGTTGCTGACTGCTCACTTTTAGAATACATATTCCACTGCGCTGCTGATCGGCGAGAAGGCTGCAGCCATTATTGCAGAGGATCTGGGTTTGAAGTTGCAAGACAATTAGAAGAGATATGTAAGATTTATGGTAATAGTACAACGACTACGCACAGCTCTTCAAACTCATGCACGTCCTACCAATGCATTTGCATGATGCGGATGGATGTTGGTCACGTCCGCACGGTGCATCTACGTAACTAAATGTCGCCCATCTCCCACAACTCCAAGAGATAAAACATGTGTATCTGTAGTCTCCCGAGCGTCATGCCAGTATCAGTATACATGTCGGATTCGTTGATCCCCATCAGCGCCTCGTACACCCAATTCTGGCAATTCCAGCTTGTACGGTGGTGGACGATCTGCACCAGCGCAATATGGTTCAACAGGTCATCCATCCGAGCAGACGAGACGTATCCGACGACGTGGCTGCCCCGCCAGTCGATGCGCCCATCCGGAGCCAACGTGTCAAAGTAGTCTTGAGTCGCAAACGTGCGGAGGTCCCCGACGATCTCATGCATATTGCCGCGCTGGGGGGAGGTGCGGACAAAGATGGACCAATGGAGGGGGAAGGGGTGGCCACGGCGGAATTCGCCCCGCCAGAACTGCACGACCTCGATAGGGTAGTAGCCTGAGGGAACGTGTATCGGGGTGAGCGCAGGCGCGAAACGGATCTGTGTCTCGATGTCGGCAGCGAGCGCTGAAAGAGAGGAGTTGGGGGAGTCGATTTGTGAGAAAGATCGGCTTACAGGATTCAAGCATGTTGTTAGGAGGACTAGTCAACCAGGTCTGTGGGAGCCGATTGATCTCGATCAGTGTCATTTATATCCCGAGACTGTCCACCTGCGCTTTCGAAATCCAGGCTGTGCAGGCCGATTGAGAGTATATCAATGGTGTGGGTCCACATAGGTCCTAGTGCCTTGACGTCCGCTGTCACTGGCAGAGGCGATGACAGGACTTAATAACGATTTTGAACAATCCGGGCCCAAAGGTTAAGTAACAGGGCTCAGAGCGCTCAAGCGAAGGGTCCATATTAAGTTATTTCCGGCAAGCGAAGAGCCAAAGCAGCGTCTTAGTTTAGACGTTCGATTTACATTCCCGAACTTGAAAAAGAATAGGCGAGTGTGTGTACATCAACATCCGCTCAGGCCGAACCCGCGCCCTCACCACCACACGAGGTACATGGTCGAGAGTGCCGTCGCGGCCAACACTGCGTATCCCGTGCTGTAGGCACCCTTGACGGACATGACTGTGCAACAGCCCGTCAGCTCCGTCCATCCATCAGAGTAAAGGGTGTCAACGCACATTTACCCATGTCCCACGCGAGATGCCGTACGCCATTCCACCCGTGGAACGCAAACGGCGCCGCGAGCACCACTTTGGCGGACGTCTTGACATAGTCGGGCAATCCCGCCACGAATTCGATCACGTGGGTACTGTCGAACGTCCCGGGGGCGACGAGGTACGCCAGCGCGAAACCGTAGAGGACTGCCGGTCACGGTCAATCTTGGTGTTTTGCATGGATACACGTCGGGCACTCACGCGTGCTGAGTCCCGCGCCGGTAACTCGGTTCGCAATCGAACCTAGCCATGTCAACTGGGGCTGGTAGATTGTGAAGTGGGGGCTCGAGGGCCGTCTCAAACGTTGTTCGTTCAAGATCCCTTCGGAGGCAGAGGGGGGAAGCGATTGTGTCTGCACACCCCTGTGTCCGATGCAAGGAAGAAGAGGAGTGAGTGAGACCACCCACGAATGGCCACACAAACACGACGACTGTACCGTTTTACAAGAGTGAGCGATCGGAGTGCGACCTGGTTCCTGGCTGTACGAACGCTCGACGTTAGCACACCAGCGAGCGAGTGCGTCACGACATACCAAAATGAGGCGCAAACACGGCTCGCCTGAGAGAGGGCGCGATACCAACGGCACGGATGGACATGGCAGTAAGACGACGACGACGAAGGGGGAATCTAGACGAGGAGCGTCCCAGTGTGGGAACGTTTTTCCTCGCCCCCCGATGGAATCACACGATGGATAAGTTATTTAATTTGGGTCTACTACTGACACGAAATGTAGAGAAATATATGTGATACTCGAGAGCAGGCCAGGGATGTTACCAACCCAGTAGCTAATAACGGTGTCAAGGAGGATAGTGCTAGTTATCGCAGGTATGTAACGTGGACAAGCGACAAGTATGGCACCTATGAAACAGCGGCGAGGAAAAAACAAGTCCGCTTCGTTTGTATCTGTAGGTAGCAATGTCAATGGTGGGGATCATTTCGCTCGTGATGTCAAATGTGAAATAAAACGAATCGATGGATGGGTCGTGACGGACGCAGGAGAGGGCAAAGCTTGGGAGCCAGTTGTGCAGGATTTAAAAAAAAGCACCAGCCTATGCCGAGCTTCGAATGGAAGAATTGGTACGCGAATGGAAGATGCTCCATGATGGCAACCAGAGGAGTCACCCCAACACTACATCGTTATCGCCCTGTGTAGTCGCTTCCCAGATCATATTCCCTAGTGCCGCATGTGGGTGTGCTGGCTCGGGAGCACCTCCCCCCGGACCGTCTTCTGGATCACGTCCTCGGCCATCTGGGAACCATAACACTTCATGACGATACACGGGTCGTCCCTGAGGAGTCATCCCTACGACCGTCGTCGCCCCCGTAACAGTTTCTGCTCTCCTACGATTGCGCAGTTGAACATACGCTTGCGAGGTTGGGGAAGGTACGGGATGAGGGACGTTGGGCGGCAACGCCGTCACACGTTGCCTGGGGGGTGGTTGCACCGCCGATGTTGACGGAGGTACACCTGGGGGGACCAGTGGGACTTGGTTTACCGGAATCGGGGCACCTGCTCCAGCTACTCTGTCGCGTGCGAGACGCTCTCTCTCAGCACGCCTTTCCGCACGCGCTGCCACACTGTTATCAGCCCCGTCCATCCCATGATGATCGTGTCCTAGCTCTTCAGCTTCTTCTCCGTCTTTTGCACTGCACCAGAATCGATGACCTTCGCTCCACGCCGTACTCTGACACTCCTTTCCGCAATACTTTGCCTTTCGACATCGCCTGCATTTGGCAAACTCTCGAGGGTACGATTCCCATTTGCCACAAAGCACTGGCGGACAGCGCAGTATGAGTCGGCGATGAGCCAGTAGAGACAGTCGACTCACTGTTAGCACATTGTCGAACACCGCCTCTGTTGTCATCCTTCCGACAAGCATTCCTCATTATAACACCCGCCCAATACTGAATCTCGGGAGGAAGCTTCGGAGGAGGGTTGGGTAGATCATTCTCGGATGAACTCGGCCGAAAGGTGAAGCGTTCGACGAGAGAAAAAACGTTCGTCATCCGTAGAGGAGCCGCGGAGGGAGTTGTCGGCACGGAGCCAGCTGCCGGCGAAGGTGCCTTCTCCTTCTCCTTCCCTCTGGCACTAGCAGATGTGAATGCACGGAAAAAGCCTTGACTTTCTTTAGCTACCTGGGGCGGAGCAGCTTGTGGGGTGCTCGGCCCAGCAGCAGGTTGTTGGGCCGCACAGTGAGGAGGAAGGTTCGCGGCAGCAGGATGGAACGACACCCGTTGCTTGTAAAAGGCTTGTCTTACGTGAGGGTACTTGCTCAGATAAGCCAAGAGTTGCAGACTGAGTAAAACGTCCTCGTCCTTGTATGGTCCCGAATCTGTGTCACGGTGGTGGTGAACATGACTAGGAGTACGCCCCAAGACGGTAGGCACTTGTTGAACAGCGGTGTGATCACGGGCAACTCCGGCGGCACCGCCGCGCACGGTGCCAGCGGCGACAGGACCGGATGGCGGAAGTGCCACCACAGTCGCGCGTGGGGTTGCATCAGGGGCTGTACGTGGGTGTCTGTCCAGGACAGTCGCGTCCATGCCCAGCATATTTCGAGGTGTGGTTTCGTCCATGGCACCGGGGGCTCCGGGTGGTGCACCCATGGCGAAATCGTCGTTTGGTTCCAATGATACGATGCCATCCTCGACGCCGACCACGCCAACACTTTCGCCGTCTACACCTCCGCCTTGTCCATGGTTGATAATGATGTGCGCATCAGCATTTACCTCTAGCGGAGCCGCTTGAGGGGCATCGGATATTATTCCTACCGTGCGTCGCGGGCGCTGGGTAATCGAGCGGGCTGGAGGTCGGGGGGCCCGAGGCATGGAGGCAGTGGTATCGTCAGTATCATGGGCCGATTGGTCCATATCTACATCAGCATCGCCATCATCTTCGGTTTCCGTTTCGGGGCGCGAGTTGTCGGTTGATTCGTCGGGTGATGTGGGCATGCGAGTACGGGAGCGAAGGGCCCGGGATCTGACTGTGAGGCTCAATCCAGGGGGTTCGTCCCACATGGGGCGGGCGATGATGGTACCACTACGTTCACGAGCGTTGACAACTACGGTTGCGGTGGGTGTTCTGGACGAGGGAGTCGCATTGGTGGAGGTATCCGCCGAGGTATCAGTATCGATGTCGCGCGAGGGATAAGGTCGGTCGTGTGATGTGATCGGTACAGAGACTGATTGCGATGACGCGTCTGTGATGACGGATATGTCAGAAGAGGCGGCACCGGCGGAAACATCTAACATCGAAACGTCCTGAAAAGGGGGCAGTCAGTAATGGTAGGTGTGCGACAAGGAAGGGGATCCACTTCATCAATGGTTGCACTTGGCTCAACGGTGAGACGCTCGCGAAGGCCAGACACTGCTGCAGCGATCTGCCTTTGGAGAGCCCGGGTGAGTTCTGCGGCACCATCCCTTTGCCTTTGTTCGGCGAGAGCCTGTCGCCTTGCGAGCCTTTGCTCGCGGGATTCCCTTGGTAAACCGGTGGCACTTGAGCTGGGACCGACAGCAAATCCCTTGTTCGCCAGCCAAGCTTCAAGGATACAGCCGACGACATCGAGTGTGCCGGCCTGAACGACGCGACTGCGAATGGGCTCGCTTCCTCTAACTCCGATGTTGACTACGCACTGAAAGGCGAGAGAAAAGCGGTAGGCAGCGTGCTTGTCGAATGTCGGGGGGTTGAGGGTAGGGACGAGTTTGGGAGGACGCGTGTTGGAGAGGCCGTATATGACGTTCGGATTCTCCGGTGGGGGAGGACACATGCAAAAATCGTGAAGGATGCGGACAAGGCGTTCGAGGCCGCCATCCATGGTCATGATTTCGCGTATTCGCGGGGAGGTGGATGTCAAGTAGGTAAGATGGTGAAGAGAGTTGAACAATGGCAACGGGGAGGTTGTGTCGAGCGCTACGGACGGAAAGACAATCAGACCGAGGAGAGAAGGAGGAAGAGATGGCTCGGACGGACCTCGCCTGTCGTAGAGCTGAGAGGAGATGCAGACGCATGCCCTGTTCTGGGCAGGAAAAGCAAAGTTTGCCTCTCGCATGGGGTCAAATCGAGATCTCGGTTCAGGATGTTTCTGGCGAGGAGACAAGGCCTGCGGGTTGTACCTCGAGATGACTGAGACCTCTGTGTGCTCTTGTTTGGTCTTTGTGGCACCAGTCACTCTCGCCCACCACACTACACCGCAGCCCGGGCGGACAACGGCGACTCAGAGCCCCAATGCTCACACAATCGATAATCTATTCTCTTTTGATGTTTCGCAATCCAGGTCCTTGGTATCTTCTCAGGCGTTTGAGTCGGTAGCACATCGAAAGGCGAACCATTTCATACCAGTTTCGCCTCTTTCGTTTGGTGATCCGTCCGCCACCGATTGTGTTCGCGGATGTTTGTCAGCCGTCCGGGGGAACAATCCCGCCAAGAGTGAGCGAACTGGCCAGATCCCCGGCCAGCGTTTCGACCCTTGAAACACCACGGAGGGGGGTTTAAACGTACCAAAGATGAGGTTGGACGAGCGACCGAGTGGTGATGGGCGATGCCAAGCTTCTTCCCTATTGTCTCGAGATCGCCCTTCAGTTGGATATCTTGATCCAATACATTCATCCTGACCAGCACATTCACTTTGGCAGGCACAACCAACCATCTTCTCCGCTTTGCGCTATCTTCTCAACCGGCATCACGTATCGGAGCGCTACGATCGTATGACGCCAAATAAAACCTTAGTTATCTAGTATACTTCTTCAGTCCCCGTCAATAGCTGCGGCCACGGAATTGAACAAGTTGTCATCGGCTGGTGCAACCCACAAGCTTCAAGTTGTGAGTAGAAATAGCGCAAGCACTAAGTCCCTCACGTGACCATGAGTCATCTCATTGACATGCGCACATACCAGCGTGAATCATAATGTCCGCTACAAACTCCCTTCCTCCTATGATATACAAGCGGACTATATCGCCTTCCTGATCATACCTCGCAACGTAGAGAGGTTGGTCAATCGTCGTTTGTATACTTATGAACAGCTTATCTGCTGGCAGTGTGATAGTCATGACACGAGAAGCTCGTGCGAGACGCCCTGTTATCATGTTTGCGAGCACAGAGTGTGACGTCCCCCAACCAGCTTTCGTGAACCAATGGTATGGTTTCGAATCCGTTTTGGCGCCCAACTTCCAGCTATGACCATCACTAGCACTTATACTCACGCACAAATTTTCAGGCACTGCATGCAGCCGATTACTGGCAATCGGCTCCGTTCTGCGCTGAATTCCCATTGAATTCCCATCACCTCCAAATTATGCAGCCCAGCAAGAACGTTTGGACGCCATCACGCTCTTATAGCATCCGATTTGGTGAATTGTATCAGATCCGTGTCGCCAGGCGTTTCACTGACGTATGCCGTAACTGAGTCCCCTTTCATTTCAGCCTTGTGCCATATGAGTTACGGAGTCCCGGGAACCAATAGGATGCATCGATCCTCAGAGGCAGGAAATCTTGTACATGTACGACGTGCCTTGAAATTCTGCATTGAACGAATCAGGCTCCAACGCCTGACGGACCCGAGCACGTAAGCAGTGAATTCATCGACATGAACCATGCCTAGAAATAATACCACAGGAAATGGTCAAGTTGCTATGAAAACCATTTCAGTCTTTGCAGCCTTAGTCACAAAACGACGCACCGCTCACCTTCGTGTTTGCCCGTGCCTGATATGTTCGCCACATCTTGCCCTTACGGGTCGATTCCATGATCTCTTCGTTTGGTCGACCCATCATTCCATTCTATCTCCGTATTCTAATGTATTTGCCGCTTGTGTGGAGCCATGGACAATTGTCCGCCGCCAAGCCTTACAGATTCCGTGGCATCAGCGTGGACCCTACTACGTGATCTGTGTGAAGGGAATTAAAGCATAAGCAAACCCGATAGACGGTGTTGTCCATATGCATAAAATCATGAGAGCGAAGGAGAGAAAAAGTAAAAAAAAAGTCACCGAAACGTCAAGGGATAAGGAGCACATTCCAACGGACGGCTTTCCCATTCTCCCGCGTGGACTCGCGATCGCCGGATGTTTGTTTTTATTTTTACTGTAAACACTTTTTTGCGTATCAGAATCAACCTTTTCCTCCAGAAGCGTCGAGTTGTCACATGCTGCAGAACAGACCTGGCTTGGCCGGAACGCACCCAAAATAGTGTGGTCAGTGTCCGAGTCCCCTCTATTTTGTGGCGTTTCGGAGGATGACGCAGAAGTCACGAGTGCAAGCGGTGGGTCAACGAACCACAGAACTGTCAGGTCAGGCATCAGATAATTAAATTCCGAGCTCGTAATGCCACTCTTTTGTTTGCAACGCTCCCAAAAAATATTGCATGTTGAACCACATATCGTATCTGTTATGATACGATGGGAGGATGTTTGATTCTTGATCCTCGGACCCAAGGAATTGAAAACAAAAAGGAAGCGAACGGAGAGCTGCCCACAAAGTATATCAGCAACTGCCAACGGGTCCCGGTCAACGGTGAACGTCACGTCTCAGAGGCATTTGCCCCCAGCTATGCCTGCAGATCAGGAGTGAGTAATAGCTGCGCATCACGGGCCTGAGTGGGTGCCATGGTCGTAGCCTAAGCACGTAATTTGGACATAAACTTAAGGGGAATCAACGGCCAAGTGGAACGGATGGGCCTATCATGTACATCGCATCACGGAACGGGAAGAGAGTTCTCCGGTGAGCCCGAATCTTCTGTTACTGTCCATGCGACTCGGCGGAAAAGATCAAGTATTGTGCTAAAAGAAAAAGTTTAGTCGTATGGTAAACTATTTTCTCCGAGGGACTCAGCTCCTTTTGTCTCAGTGCATCAGAGATACGGTGAAGAAGTATACAGCGAAACATGTAACGATTTCATGTTTTGACCGCTGTACCATCCGCAAGTTTCGGTGTGTAGCAATTACAACTCGCACACTAGTTACCGTATCCGGAAAGGCCCTATTGTCAACCTCGGAAGCGACAAGGTGTCTATCCCACGTTGCAATGGATGAACTGGTATATACCTTGTAAGCCTTATTGTTGCGCATTCCCCCTTTGGGAGTTTGAACAAAGAGCAAGGAGAGGTAGCGCCGCGATTGGGAAAAAAGATGAGGTTAGCGGTGGAAGACTTTGCCGTGGTCAGTAGTGGTGCAATCAGCGTCGTAACTAGGACTCACGCCGGTTCTCAGTATGGAGCCATTCGCTATAAAAGAGGCTGACGAGAGTCTCCTCCCTCCAGTTCCAGAAAGACAACAGTCTCTTCTACGAACTCTCCGCTTCAGTTTTCCGAGTTTCCTGTTGCTCTCTACTGCACATCAAAACTCTGCGGTTTTCGTTCCGTGCACCACCCTCTTCAAATGGATTCCTTTAGTACAATCTTCTCTGTGTTCACCACATCGGAACAGGAGGAAAATACGATTCCTACCGAGTCGTCAAGTAGCTATAACACCAATTATTGTGTCATTGTATGAGTATGCGTTCGTTGCAACCATGCGACAGGGACGCAAAGGTATCATCCACAAAATATTTGTTGTGAGTAAATCTGTTTGCAGATTCATTTTTGCACGCACTCACATTAATTACGCCCAATCCCAGCACCGCACGCGTGGTGGACATATTTACTACCACTCGCATTGTCATAACCCATCTCATCACCATCCGAGTCACCTAGCCCCGTTTCAGCTATACCTGCTGGGCCTCTTGAAGACTATCTTTTGATTTTCCGTGCACGTACCTTATTCGCTCAAAGTGCAGATACATAGTTTCGACCTTCAATCTCGTATTGTTGTTTTAGTAGTTCGAGTGCTTGCAAGGGCCAGGGAAGCACGTGGGCGGAATGGAACTTGCACATTACGTTGTCCGCCGGCCTCTAGGGCAATATTATGTCATGTTTGCCCAAACTAAATCCAAATAAGCGGTCTGATCTCTCCTTCGTATAAGTCCTGTGCTAATTAATTCACTACACTTGATGTTTTCCCTGGCAATACATCTGTAGACTTGTCCCCGCTCAAGCGACGAGGCACCACTCCACAACCCTAGTCTAACCACAGCTATACCGCATGGGCACGCCTGTGTGCTGGAACCAGCTGGATGCTGTCCACGCACGACATGCAAGGCGCATTTTACAAGCGAGATGTGGTGGATCACAACCATAGGTGCGGCATGTCCACGATTGACGACTTCGGGCACGATTCTCGCTAGCAAACGACACACTCAGGTGACCACTGTTCCTTGCGTTTCCGAGCATGCTTGGTCAGTCGGGCGTTTCAGGTAGTAGGCAGCTTGTTTGGTAGTGCATGCGGTGCATCGCGAGAAGGTGCCGGTGGTGGACGGGAACTTGAATTACTAAACAGCTCCAAGTTAGGCACTGCCCTAATTTAGTCTTGGTCCTCCCCGGCCCTATAAAACTATGCGCCCTGGCATGCTGACTCCCCTTAGCCTTTTTTTAATTCCGTTCGGCTCACCCGTCCCGCCGTTCTACCTTTTTCAACCGCTATGGAACGTGACTACAGCGTCAGCGACGCTCCCCAGGACCGCGAGCTCGGTCACTCACCTACTAGTCAGGATGTGAACGTCGAAACAGAAAAAGCAGACAAGCACAATACTCGTCCCTTGCCGCCCAAGCGCAGTCTTACGCGTTCAATCGCTATCGTGACGACATGCACGGCTGCCATGCTTGTCAACGTTCGTACACGCGTATTGATGCCGTGTCGCTTGCTGACCCCCCGGTAGACTTCAAACGCGACTTCGGTGTCCATCGCCCTCCCCATGATCGGCAAGGCCATCGACATCCAAGAAGATCAGCTGCAGTGGTTGCTGTCTGCCTATTCCTTGAGTTCTGTCAGTCTGCTTTTACGCAAATTGCCCTATTCTGACGCCATCATAGGGATGTCTACTTCTGTTCTTTGGGCGTCTTGCGGACTTGTATGGACGCAAGAAAGGTTTCTTGATCGGCATGCTTGTGCAGATGGTGTTTGCACTGGGTTTAGGTTTCTCGAGTAGTAAGTTGGCCATGTTTCCATTCCCATCCCAGTTTATGTACCACCATCTTTAGATGGTATCACACTAGATGTCCTTCGGGCCTTCCAAGGAATGGGTGCTGCGGCTGCCATTCCTGCTTCTGTGCGTCGCATTGCCTTTCCTATTTTGGTTAACCAAGATCCTCACAACGGCACCTTCTCAGCTGGGCGTCCTTGCTCACTCGTTTCCTCCTTCGCCCGCGCGATCAATCGCCTTCGCGACTTTCGCCGCCGGTGCTCCCCTTGGTGGCGCTTTCGGTAACATCATTGGTGGCGCCCTCACACAGCTTAGCTCGTACGTATCCTTCTTCTCGGGCAACAGGTTACTTGACATGTATTCAGCGAGCACTGGCGTGCAACGTTTTTCTTATCCGCCGCTTTATCGGCATTATGCGCACTGGGCTGCCTCTCATTTGATGCTGATGAGCCGTCGTCGGAGGCGGACGCACGAATCGATTGGATTGGTGCAGGATTAGTCACTGTTGGCTTGGTACTCGTCGTGTTCGTCCTTGGCCAGGGCGAGGTTGCAGGTTGGAATACCCCTTGTATGTCTCGTCTTCTTCCCATATTTTGCCCATGGTTCTTGTGTTAATTTATTTGTCCCAGATATAATCGCTTGTCTGGTCGTCGGAGTGATCTTTTTGGGGCTTTTCATTGCTTGGGAATATCATCTAGAGAATATAGCTAATGGTCTAGATAAACCAAAGTCTTTCTGGAGCCCACCACCCCTCATGAAGCCATCTATTTGGGGACGTGCCAAGGGCCGCATGGCAGCAATCCTCGTCATTGCATTCCTGAACTGGTCTGGATTCATGTCTTGGACGTTTTGGGTTCAGGTTTGTGCTAGTTCACTATGCTGTAATGCAACGATGCTGAAGTGTGCCACGTTCAGTTGTTTTATCAGGATTACCTTCAACTTACTCCTGTGCAGACGATGGTCCGGTTTATTCCCATGTTTGTCATGGGCTGCATCTGTAACTTTTTCGTTGCAATGGTGGTCGGAAGACTTCCGTTAGTGGTGTTTATTGGTGAGTCGACGGTACAATTTCCATCGCTCAGATTCACGACTAACAATAAGCTTTGGCATCCTTAAGTGATGGGCACTCTTGTTACAGGATTTGCCTGTGTCCTGTTTGCACTCATCGACCCGTCAACTACATACTGGGCATTCGGGTTCCCGTCCACCGTATTAGTCGTGTTCGGTGCCGACTTTGTGTACTCCGTGGGAACAATATTTGTTGCGAAGATTGTATTCCCGCACGAGCAAAGTCTTGCCGGAGGGTTATTTCAGACTATGACTCAGGTGAGCTGTGGTCCTGCATCGGGTTATTGTTGAATCCGTGGAATCGCTAACTTGCATCTACTCTTGAGATCGGAACTGCATTCGGCCTTACAATATCCACGATCGTGTTCAATACTGTCGTGGCCACGCAATCGGCTAAGCTCGGAGTGGTGGTTAACTCTGGGGGAACAAATGCGCCGATGTCAGCACAACTGCTGGGCTACAGAGGTGCCCAATGGACTTCCGCTGCCTTCCCGTTTCTTGGTGTGTTCTTTATGCGGTCTTTCAGTAAGTGTGTACTGACGTGATTTCCCCATAGCGGGGCTATTGGCTGCCATTTTCTTGAGAAAGGTCGGCATCGTAGGACATGGAAAACACGCCGAACCAGACCTGTCTGAACTGACCATCATAGAACAAAATGAGGAAGTCCAAGTTTAGATTTCGGATCACGACCATGGCATGATCATCTAGCTAAGATTGGGTCTCTCTCTTTCATGTTTTCCGCTTGTCCCGACTTGCCCACCGCATGACTTTTGGCGTCGTCCTGGTTATCAAGATTACCCATCATTTTATGTATGTGACCCGTCATGAGACCCCCACGAAGAGCTATGAAGGGATAAGGACTTTTTACTCATGTTCAAGTTTCATGGGCAGGTCATTTGCATTGCACAACCTGCAAGTTTGTTTCCCCCCGTTCCGTTTTTCTTCGTCCCGATATTGCGATTAAGCCTATAATGGCGATAGCTTATTTGTCTTTTTACTTCCCCTTTTTGATCCTATCTGCCGCATGCGGTCTATTCCCGCTGATTCAACATCACCTCGCTTTTTTCTTTCCTTGCCCTGTGAACGATAAGTTCCTACGATGAGGAATTTGAATTGTACGTCCAAGTTTCGATAGGGATGTTGGACACCATTTGCGAGTAATTTGCGTTTAGTGTACCGTAACACATTTTTTCACTGTAGGTTCAGCTCCTTATCGTACTCTGCAACGAATTAGTCTGCCTGGCGCATTTTGCTGGCTGCTGTGACGCTTTGAAAGTGAGATAGCTTCACGCTCAGTCGGACTCTCGTATCCGCATGGCGCGGACAAAACATGTTCTAACTCTGGCGTGGCTCTTCCCACTGTTAACGGTTCCACGGAAAATTGCCCACGAGGGCTGCCAAACAAACCTGTAACGTAACACGGAATTCGTCAGGACCTGAATTCGGTTCTGGTGGTTCTGTGACACTGGTCCGATTGGGTGGTACATATCCAAAAATAGGCTGCAGTTGCTCGATCGCTGAGTCAGCGGGAAAGGACGATGTAGTGGATCGGTGTCACACAAGCTTGAGACCGTGAGACCAACTGGTGTCAAACGTTGAATGTTCCGCCAGCTGTGCCGTGTGGAATGATCACGTCACAAGTTGTCATCGTTCTGCCACCACTGACGTGCTCTGACCGTGTGAAGCTCATGTTCGATTGGGCCGGACCTTTTGTTGCTTGGTGCCGACCGAAAGGCTCCAAATCGGAAGCCCACGCCAACCCTTTGCATGCCCGGTGATGTGCCAGGTATTTCCCAGACCGTTGGAAAGCACCCTGAGAGACAGAGGCGTCCTGGTCCAGAACTCTCTGTTTCAAAGAAGTAAATTATCCTTCTCAAGCACCCACGATCCTTTCTGCTATCTGCCGCAGCATGTTTCCGGGCAGGTGGAATTCACCATGTGACAAAGTTTTGCCATGTGTGTCACAGGTTTCTGCGAGCTCCCAATAGTGGGGCGTCGCTGATTGAGGACTCGTCAGAACCTGAAGTTGACTACATTGTGAATCGGGGAGAAGGCGGCAGTCATTATTTCGCAGGATCTGAACCTGTTTCTTGACTAGAGACGGCAAGTATGCAAATGGATGAATTGGGACATCGTCTAGTGGTCCTTTGTCGTACGATTTCGCACCATATTGAACGTGTGATCCATGTAAACTTGAGAATAATCATGTCAAACGACTCGTCTACTTTTACACTTAGGTGGTATCAACTGACTGATCGATTACCAACGTTGGTCGGGCAGGTGGATAAGCCTTAGCCAGACATCACGTCAAATCTCACGTCAGACCAGTCCCTGCACTTGGTGAGCAACTCACCTGCGGTCTTAAGGCCGTGCATGCTGTCTCAGTTCAGGCGATCATCGCGCCAAACATGTTCCGAGCAAGAATTACACGATCATTAATCCCGTTCGAAAACCAAGCAGCCTATCGGAGGTTATCGAATAGAAGTTCGTAGATACTATCGACATTGTGCCAAAAAGGGCTCGCAAGTCAAATGGCAAGGTCGGAGGCTCACCCGTCTCACAATACAACTTGGAAATCGCCTCATCATCCACCTCAGAGTATACAGTGTCTGGCGCACTTACTAAACCCGGGAGGTATTTCTCTTTGGCAGCCACAGAGCTGCTAACTGGAAACTTCGGATTCAAAGCTGCCACCTTTCCCAGATACGAGGGAAGACGTCTGGCGAGTTCATGGGCCTTGTTATAAGGCCAGTTAAGTAGTGCAAGATGGCTGGGTCTACTCATCATATTTATCAACAAGGGCAAAGTGATGGGCGTAAAAGCAGAACGTGCTTGGGCAAAAAGTCCAATGGCGCATTTACATCTCGGCTATGTGTAATATGGACACTTCCGATTGACTGTGTACAGCTTGAGTCCTATACGCTAGAGAGAGTAAGAAGAGTGGCTTCTCACAGCGTTGTAAGCCCTCATTATGAATTTCAGAGGAGACTTGGCACCACGGGCAGGCAAACTATTGAAGTAGAGATTAAACGAATGGCTCGACGCGAGACATTGGGACATAGCCACCCACCGATTGAATGACACTGAACGGCCTATTCGGTTGGCTCTCGAAGAATAATTCCCACCTTGACTTGAATCTGAGCCTTAGCGCTTTCGAACCGTCTTTCGTCAGGCGGAATTTCCCCAAAGCGTCGACCCCATTGCAAGACCGATAAGCTGCAATCTTTCCTTCGCCTGTGTCCAGCCACTCTAGCAGTGGTACATACGTTACACACCCTACTGCCTGTCTTCTGGCTCGCTCTAGAAAGACCACTTGCCTGGGTTGCTTCCGCATCCATCCAAACGTCATCTATAGTATTCGTCCCATCTAATGCGTAGCGCATAATGTTTCCGACGATATGGTCTGTAGAAAGAATTGGTTGGAACCTGACCATCTCGATTCAGTGGACATACCACACAAATCAACCTTGATTAGAATGCCATGCTGTGTTAGAATAGAGGGCGATCCAATCCCTGACCTTTCTAAATGTTCGGGGAACCGAAGACTTCAGCGGAAGCGACTACCAATTTCTTTGCTCTCGCGGTGGTGGGCAGCTCAACAACTCTACTAGTCGTATACTCGACACCGGTCGCTCGACCGTTCCTGTTATGGTCGCATAAGTTAATTCGCACAGATGATGATGCTAAGGGTAACTGAAACTCGACAACGGCGCGTTTAACTCGTGTCTCAGCCAGGATTTCCAGATTCGGACTGTCGATTTGTGGGTACAAGCAGGAAGCAACGTCCGAGTGTCTTCCGTTCACAGAATCAATGTATCTTAAGATAGCCCACAATAATTTGATGAACTCACAATATACACATTTGCATTCTTGAAGTCGTTGATGCCGTCGACCAGGGCGCTGCGGATCGTACGCCTGCACCACGCCTAAGAATTGGGTTGCGATATCCCTTCGGCGGAGACCTGGATAGGCATTCGTATCCATGCGGATCTTCCTACTATCAATGTGTACGTTCCGAGCTACACAGTCTCGTTAAGCAACCGTTTTCGCTATGACGTAGACATGGTTACTTTTTTGATCGACAGAAGGAGTTATTCGAAGCTCCACCCTTTGTTACCTAGGTATGACTAACTTTCGTAGTCAGATTGAGGACCATACAGGTAGACCATGACTATATCAGCACCAAAACCAGAAATGGAGCGACAGAGAATGTAGAGTGGGATGGGATGTGAACCTAATTGGCTTAAGCTTGTTGCTAATGTTGGCATTTCAAGGTAAGCGGCCCAATGTCCTCTTTTTCCCGCGCCTCCGCCTGTCGTCGCACTATGGAATGCCTAACGATCATGCTCTTTTCGGATCAAAAATTTTGCGCTCAGCATCTTTCGGCGGCTTGCATAAGCCGGTTAGGTAATTGGGGAGTTGGTCGGGACCTCGGTCACCATTTTCGACACTAGGAGAACGCGCAGTACGACCTTGGTCACATTGCCATGTCGTAGTAACTGACACCAACCCATTGAATAGCAAGCACACCCATGACCCCAAACCCTCAAGACCTACCTTTAGGCACCTTGTTAGGCATTCCATATCGCACCCACCCACTGCTCCCGCGGTGCCTCGCAACCTTCCCCACGTTAGGGTCTCAGGCATGCCAGCAGGCCCTTTGTTGCCGCTGCAAGGCGGTCGCACCCACCCTCGCAGCTCACGCCTCACCCGGGCCTGCTCTGTCTGGGGCCGAAAGCGCTGCGCGCTTTGTTCGGTCCTCTCGCTCATGTCTCCCTCACCCCCTCCGCATCTCCTCCCTCATCGCGTCATCTGTGGCAATGTCCAAAGGGTGTCATGTTCCCCTCACCGTTTTAGATTACAGCGCAAATATGTAGTGTTACAAAGCGATAGAGTACAGATGGCACTTAGGGCGGGACCTAGTGTCCCCTAAATAAATAATCAGACTCTTGCAGTCGCCCCCCATCTTTCCGTTTGAGCCTGACTGGCATACTTCACTCGAACACCGACCCAACAGCTAATGTTGCACCTACAATTTACAACAGAACTGCCGCCCGCAGTGTGGCCACTCCCAACGATTACCGAGTCTCCGTCCAGGAATACGCCGTTTCCTGTGAAGTGCTCGCGTTATTCCACCTGCCAGTATCGTGTGAGCATCCTGGGCTGCGAAAGAAAAGTAAACCGCGGTATGGATATCATGTGGGTAACAAGACCGATAGCGATTCGGAGCAAGCAGCACGACCCACCGAAGCTTTTAGCCTACTTCTAATCGAAGAGGTAAATATTTGGTACCCGATTCCCGATCCAGTGACAGGCACCACTGGCAATGCTCATCCTCGCCCTGCCGTTCATAATAGAAAGTAACGCGCTCCATATTCCAGCCGTTTGTCGAACGCGTCTCTTCGGCATGATCCCGGTCGTCCAATCACAATAGATGGCAATGCCATGTAGCACTTTTGAAATGTACATCGGCAAACGAAAAAAAAACCGCCCCAGCCTCGTTCTGCGGCGGATGGTGTGTACAAGTGTTCGAACTTCGAAGTTAACACCGTGCCCTACCCCCCTCAGTCTTTTCAAGGATGGCAGCACCACGTACTATCATCGTGAGTCCGTACCTGCTGCCTGTGTTACATTCGAACATCACCTCCCCTACCTTCAGATTGTTGTTCATCGTTCCCGCATCAACGGATCTCAAAGTGTAGCAAAACAGACACTAGCGAGCACTCAGTTCCTGGTCCCACACCTATCCTGCAATGTGTACGGGAAAAAAAAGGGAGTGACCACCGCAGGGGTCGAACCTGCAATCTCCTGATTCGTAGTCAGACGCGATGCCATTTCGCCAGGCGGCCTCTTTGGCTAATACTAATGTGTAACACAGTAACCTTCAAAACGTTTAACGTGAACCTTCATGGTTTTCGTTCTGCTCAAGCGGCGGGAGTGAGTCGCAGTCGTAGCACGGTGCTAGTATGAATGGATTGGGCAACAGTCAGAAGGGCTTTTCGGCCCGCTGCGCCAACTGCGTCGATACGAGCGGCGTACCCAGAAGGAAGGAGCACATGCACCGAGGCTCGACCCAAAAAGAAGGGTGTATGACGGCCATCATTTCAATGACGCCGACGGATAACGACGGATTGATTCCGTATGAATCAGCGTGTGCAGTGTTCCAGTGGACGCGTCGTGATTGCATTCATACGTGTGGGGGTTCCAGTAGACGCCAACGCAATGCGTGTATGACCATCGATCGTTAGGGAATTCCACGTAGTCTGGTGACCAGTCCGTCTATGACGAGCCGCGACCTACGGATGAGAGCGGATTTTCAGGATCATGTGATTTAAAGCTAATGAAAAAATGCTACATTTCACTTCTGCAAAATAATAATTTCAAAGGCGACTTTCATGACACATCCTGCTGCATGGATGCATCTCGCCCTGCTAGGGCTCTCACTGCTTTTAAACTTATTCACTTATTGCCTTTCAATGACCTTGAGAATGTTACTTGTCAGTCTCTCCATCTATTGACTACATTTCAACCCTGGAGCCCTCATGCACTGGCTTTTTGGATACATGATGAAGCAAATGCAAACCCCTTGTTGCCATCCCCCACCCACCTCAGTGACCACTCTGCTATGTTGGTCAAGATAGAGACTGGTCATATGCACCCTCAGCCACCTTGTCAGGCAATGACCCAGTGGTTGTGATCTCTTCTCTTTCCATCAATCATCTCACTAGTTGGATTGGACAGTGCTACATAAATCTATCATGGCCTGTGTTGCTACAAAACACAGCCTAGTGACTATCTCATGGGTGCATTGTGGATTATAGTGGCTCATTGCTATGACCAGGCCTTTGTGTGATATCAATGATGACTGGCTGGTCATGATCAAGAAGGGCAAAAATAGTGATGTGGTGTGTTGAGATTGCCACCAAGCATTTCCAAGGTGGATAGGACATGTTCTTGAGTTGGACAGGTATTGATCATGGTGATTGTGAATGAACCTTTGCTGTCACAACTTAGAGTCAAGATTCAACCACATGAGGTTCTATTCCAGGTTCTTGACCTGTACTCAGCCTTATCTGTCCACAGTCAGGAAACCTGGGGGGGTTCATTGGTGTTCCATTCCTTCCAATTTCTTGCAAATGTATACTGTAAGGCAGGTATAAAGTGGAGCAAACAATTCTCCAGGATTGGAGAGATACTTGTGTTAGATTTCTAGCATGGGAGCTCAGTGTTATGGACACATACATATGGCCAAGGGGTCATGGAACCCCAAGTTATGGCCACAAGAAAAGACTTAGCTAGGGCTTAGCCAAAGAGTTAAGAATTATATAAGCTCAAAGGAGCATGATGATGATCCAGGCCACAGGAAGGCTGATGACATAATAATGATGTCATCATGATATCAGAGGTCTAGATGACCTTATCTATGATGTAGATATATGAGGTTGCCATATGAAGAGCCCAGAACACATTATTAGTGCTTAGCTTGAGAAATTTACATGGTGGTGCTGTTATGCAAGGTACAACATAATGCAAGCTACAAAGTGAAGCAGTACAAAGTCTCCATGTTTACAAGTTGCTCACTGATGTAGAGCTAACGATGTTTGCCTCAAAAGGAATACTAAGAGGGATTGTGGGCCAATCACTTGAAGAATGCTAGACACTACATATAATTGCACAGATTTAGCTGGGGATTTCCCTAGCTAATCTGGAGTCCTTATATACATCCTGTGTACTTTAGGGCTAGTGTAGAATCAAGGTAAAAAGGGAAAGTGCTGCAAAGAAGCATTGGAAAGAATAGTCACTGTCAGGGTGGTGTCCACAGCATCAGAACATTCCAGAAGGAGAGATAGTAACTAAGGGATGGCATGGCCTAGGTGCCAAGTGATGAGAAGGAATAGAGAGAGCAATAGGCATACTATGCAGACAAGGATGAACCACAGGGTTTTGAGGGTGAAGAGAATGAGTCCTAAGACAGATAAGTGTACATACAGTCAGAGGGGAAAGAAGGGAAAGAAGATAAGATGGAGAAAATGTAACATTACCCCCTCACTAAGGCAGAGGTACCACTTCTGATGCATTCTTCTAACTTTAGGCCACACTGGCTGCCCTTTGATCTCTTGCTTCCCATTGTTTCCCATCCTATTCAAACCAATTAGAGGTGGAATCCCCATCATACCATTTGTTCCAAGCATCCTCCTCTCCTGAAACAGGCACATTCGCTTTAAGGGGGGAGGTCATCTCCTGAAAAGGACAATTTGCCACAATGTGGCTGAAAGTGTTGCAATGGTTACAACAATGATTGGGGCAGGAGGCCTGGGAGTGACTGGGGGATAGAATGTCATAGTAGGAATAATGATATCAGGGGCAATAGATCCTCCAGTGGTTGGAGGCTCTGCAAACAAAGCACGTCCTATCAGGGGAACCTGTAACAAGGGGGGAAGGTGAAGAGAGGCAAACAGGGAGAAGCACAGCCTCATTGTTGATGTGAGGGGAATGGGGAATGGTCTGGGTATGAGGATGTCCCCTCCAGTTGGTGCAGACACATGCAAAGGGGGATGAGTGCCACCTGTCCTGAAAGAACTGCTGTCTTTTGGGTTTCTGGACATCAGATGGGAGCAGAGGGGGGGAGGAGAGGTGATCAGCCAGAGAGATGGAAGTTCCATGAGGGATGGGGTTTATGTGGTAGCTGGGAGGGTGGAGATAGTATCAGAGGTTAGGGTAGGAAAGGAGTTCAAGGGAGGGGTGAATATGGGGGTGAAGAAGGTTGGAAGGAAGGAAGTCCAGCAGTGTACTGAGCCCTTCTGCTGCTAAGAGATCTAGAACTAGATTACTCAATGCCAGAGTGAGTGAATTGTACACCTGGGAGTGAAGTTCTTCAAGGGGGAAGTTGGCTAGGTGGAAATGACTGAGGGCAATGGACTGGTAGATGTTGGCCAGTGGGGGAAGTAGGGTAGTCCCAGGGAACACTGTGGACTGTTCCAAGGTGAAGGTAAGTGTGAAGCTTTCTAAAACAGTGGCAAGAGTGATACAAAGCTGGTCAACCAGCAGGCAATTGAGATGGATAGGAAATTCTTCTGGGATAGGTAGGAGAGGCAAGTCGGTGGGCAGGGGGGAGGAATGGAAGTCAGGGGAAGCAGAAGGGGATGAAACATAGGACAACATGTTTGTTAGATGGAGGGGAGAATCAATGGGGGGAATTCCAGGAGATGGTCAGACTTATAAGCATTGAGAAGTTCCTGGGAGTGTTCCAAATTATCTTCATGTTCCCAGGTATCTTCTGCTGACAAATATCCTTTCCACCTGACCAGGAATTGTCTTCTTTGGCGAGATCCATGGTGAGCTAGGATCATTTTGATTTCATACTCCTCATCTCTGTCTATATCCTCTGGGGGTGGTTCTAAAAATGGAGTTTCTTGTTCAGCAGTAGTTCTAAAAGAGGAGAGAAGAGAAGCATGGAAGACAGGGTGGATTTTCCAGGTTGGCAGAAGTTTTAAGTGGTAAGTGAGGGGAGAGATGACTTTTTCTATGGGGAAGGGACTGTGGCATCATTGGGAGAGTTTAGGGTGTGCTCCAGGGAACTGGAGGTTTCTGGCCTCTAGCCAGACCTTGTCTCCTTGTTTCCAGGAGACAAATTTAGAATGGACTCTGTCCTTCATGATAAGGCATGCCTTCTTGTGTGTGGCAAGGGCTTCTTTCCTTGCTTCATCTAAGGTGGTCATTTGTTGTTCTAAAGTGGGAAGGAAGGTTTTTCCCAGGGGTGGGTAGGAATGGGGTTCATATCCCATCATGAGATAGAATGGTGATTGGTGGGTGGAAGAGTGGGAGGAGGAGTTGTGTGTGAATTCAGCAGTAGGGAGGAACTGAGACCAGGATGTGGGAGACCCTTGGCAATAGATATGGAGATACATTTCAAATTCCTGATTGAGACATTCTGTTTGGCCATTGGTTTGAGGGTGGTAAGGGGAAGAGAGGGCTACATCATATTGGAGGAGTCTAGCCAGTTCTAGGCTAAAGGCAGAAGCAAATTGGGGTCCTCTGTCAGAGATAACCCTGTCATGGAGTCCAAATTGAGGGTAAACATGGTGGAAAAAGAGTGCTGCAATGCCTGCAGCATCAATGGTTTTGGTACAAGGGATAAAAATACCCCCCTTTGAGAGTCCATGGTTGACCACAACCAGAATAGAATCAAAGCCATTGGAAGGGGGTAGGTTAGTAATAAGATCCAGGGAGATCTGCTAGAAGGGGTGAGTAGCAGAGGAGGAGAGTGGTGACAAAGCTGGGACTGTTAGATGAGTGTTGACCTTGTTGGCCTGGCAAGTGGAGCAGCCCAGGACATATTTTGGACAAAGGAGGAGAGTCCTGGCCACCAATAATTGTGTTGGACCAGTGCTTGTGTGTGAAAGACACCACCATATTCAGAACTGGGCAATGAGTGAAGGTGTGTGACAAGATCATGATGCAATTGGGCAGGGATATAGAGGTGACCATGATAGTACAGCTGATTGTCCACATAGGACCAATCAGAAGGGTGAGAGCAGGCAAAGGGGGTTTCAGAATCCACAAGGCATTGTAAGGCTGTGAGGACAAAAGGATCTGAGGATGTGGAAGAGGCCAGTTTGGACACTATGGATGCATCCAGAGCATGTACAAAAAGGTGACCTGGGAGGAGTGTGACATCCTCATTGTTGGTGATAGTGGGGGGGTATGAAAAGCATGACAGGGTATCAGCTGGGGCAACTTGGGAGGTGGGGACATGTTTAAATTGCAAGTCAAAGTCCTGTAGGAAAAGGAGCCATCTGGCTTGGTGTTGACTCAAGTGTTGGGGTTGGCAGAAATAGAAAAGGTTTTTATGATTGGTGATGACAGTGACTGGATGTCCAGTGCCCCTAAGGTAATGTTTCCAGGCAGTTAGAGCATGAATGACCACAAGGAGCTCCCTGTCATAAATGTCATAATTTCGTTCCACTTGGGAGAAGGTTTGAGAGAGGTAGGCACAAGGGTGAAGGTCACCATTGCCGTTGGTTTGGAGTAAAATGCCTCCAGAGGCTACAAGGGAGGCATCCATCATGATAGAGAAAGGTAGATTGAGATCGGGCATGAGGAGTACCAGCTGAGAAGTGAAGGCAGACTGGAGGGAATGGAAGGTGGCTTCCTGGTCAGCTTCCCATTTCCAGGTAGAGGCAGATTTGGTAAGGTCAATAAGAGGGCGAGTGATGGCAGAGAAGTTGGGTATGAACCATCAATAAAAATTGCAAAGGCCTAGGAAGGAGCATACTCTTTTGATATTAGAGGGGGGTTTCCAGGTGGAGATGGCATCCAGTTTAATGGGATCTAGGTGGACAGAGTTGTGATGCATGACCATGCCAAGGTATTCCATATGATCTTGATCGAAGGAACATTTGGAAAGTTTGAGATACATTTTCTCCTCACACAGTTGTTGTAAAACTTGTTGGGTTCGTTCCTGGTGAAGAGGGAGATTGTCCATTCTGTATCCTAAGTCAGCCATATAGATCTTTAACCACCCTTCCACAATTATATCTCAAAAAATGTGCTTCATAAGTGCTTGGAAATGAGAAGGAGCATTGACAAAACTGAAGAACATGACCAGTGATTCCCAGAGACCTTTCAAGTTTACCCAGGCTGTCTTCCAAATATCTTCAGGGTGGATGTGGATGTTGTTGTACCCCCATCGGATGTCAAACTTGGTGAAGTATCAGGCATTCTTGAAGCTGTCAATGAGGTCAGAGATAAGAGGAAGGGGGTAGGCATTTCAGACAGTATGGGAGTTGAGGTATTGATAATCCTGGCAGGGCTGAAGCTTGCCATCTGTCTTTGCTACAAAGAAGAAGGGGGAAGCTTGGGGGAAGGTCGATTGCCAGATCTTTCTAGCTTTTATGTTTTCCAAAGTGAACTCCTTGCAAGCCTTTTGTTCCTTAGGGTTAAGGGGGTAGATTTTAGCAATTTTCAGGGTGAAGTCACTGGTTAGATTGATGCGAAAGTCCCATTCTCCTTGAGAAGGGGGCAGTTCACCAGGGGGGGGTTCAGCAAAGACATTGGCAAATTCTTTATAGGCATTAGGGAGGGATACTTCTTCTTTTGCTGCCATCATGGCAAGAGAGATGGAGAGGGTCATTTTGTTTAGGTGTTGGTCAAGATGTGCATTGTCAGGGGGTGATACTGGTTCTTCTGGGACATAGCAATGCTCAGTTTTCCAGTTGATTGTGGGATTGATACATTTCAACCATGGTAGTCCTAGGATGGCTTTCTCCTTTCCTAGGTTGGTAACAAAAAAGGTCTGGTTATGATGAGTGGTGGAGTTTGGGAGGGATATTTTGAGGGTAGTTATGAATCATATGGTTCCATCCAAGTTTTTGGTTCTGTTGATGTTGTGGGCAATGATTGGTTGAGGAAGGCAAGAGAGAGGAAGGTGGTTGCAGTGGACTTGCTCCCAGGATATAAAACATCCTGTTACTCTGCTGTCAATAAGGGCATGGAGATTGACTTTAGCTTTGCTTCCACATTGCAAACAAATAGGTAGATGCATAGATGATTTGTCTGTATTGGTAGTGTACATGGGAGTGACATACTGGGAAGAAAACATTGATTTCTTTTTTTCCTGAGTTAAAAACCCAAAGTAGAGGTGGTAGGTGTTTCCTCTTCTTCCTTATAATTGTTGTCATGGCAGATGCAGAGGTTCCTTAAGATGAGGTCATAAGATACTCCCTTTGCTTGGAGGGAGTTGACATAGGCAAAGATGGAATGGTCTGGGTTTCTAACCAGATTGGTAGGTGGGGCAGGAGTTGTTTCAGTTGCTCTGACCTGTACAGGTCGACTGGGGTTTCTGGGGGGTCTGGGAGGTGTAGCTCTGGCACAATGGTTTGATGATTTACAGCCCTTTTGCTTACACTGGAAGCAACATCCCTCTTGGATCAAACAGGCTGTATCAGTAGGGGTTAACTGGACATAGTCAATGTCCATGGCCATGGGATCTCTCTCCTTCTGAGGGTGAGGGGCAGAGGAAGGAGAAGAGCAGTGAAGCCCTTGAGCAGTTGCTAGTTGGAAGTGGAACTGCTTGGCTTTTTTGATATGTTCTTTCAAGGTATTGGGGACCTTCTCCATCCCATAGATGAGAAGGTTAATACAGCAGTTGATTCTTTTTGAGAAGAGGTGACAGAGTTTGGTTTCATCAGTAATCTTGGCCTTGGAAGCCAAGTTGACAAAGTCAGTAATATACTGTTGAAAGCCATCATTGCTTCTGATCCTTCTCTGGTCCTTTTCTTCTAGGCGTTGTAGGGAGCCGTGCTTCCCTACAGTTAAAAACTGGTATTTTCCCCACTCTATAGATCATCCTACAGGTAGTCCAGATGACCGCATTCATGCGCACTCAATCCAGACCCACTGGACCCATCTTTCCATGCTACTGGACCTACTGCACATATCGGATCCTCACAAGCCATGTCTGCTGCCATCGTCCCTCATGTCCATCCGTCCGTCCCGTCTTGTGGGTGAGTCTTATATTGTTCTATGATCATTTACATTCGTTATCACTTCATACTTGCACACCCGGACTGCACTGCACTCACCAGTCTCACCGGACCCATACCAGTCTCACCCGGACACTACGTACTTTTGCCCGGTTTCTTTGTTTAATTGTTTGAACAGTCCTGGGAATGCCCGGACTATAAAGCATTGTTGATTACATACTGAATGCATCTTTCCACATCTTTCCGTTTACCATCTAAACCATCCCATCCATTTCTGCCATCGCCGTCGCTGTTCTTGACCATCCTGTTGGTCTATCATGCTCTTTATGACCCAGCTGGTCCTGCATTCCACCCGGGAGTGTCTGGACCCACCATTTCTCGACCTACCACACTTGGGACAGTAAGCCCCAGTCCTCTCCGACTGTATCCCTCTTCCTACTCTCTCTGGGGATGAACCTATCGCATCCCCTTCACCCTGTCTGCAGTCCACCTGCTACAAGAACAGCTTGGATTATCGTTCTTCAGTGTTCCAGTTGTTCCCTGGCAGATGTAATGATGTCAAAGGGGAAGAAGGTGGAGGTAAAATCAGCAACAAGTGCATCAAATGTTTTCTCAGTGGGGGGGGGTGGTATGTTATGCAAGGTACGACATAATGCGAGTGATGAAGCAAAGCAGTACAAAGTCTCCACATTCATAAGTTGCTCACTAACACAGAGCTATCGTTGTTTGCCTCAAGAGGAATACTAAGAGTGATTGCAGGCCAATCCACTCAAAGAATGCTAGACACTACGTATGATTGCACAGATTTAGCTGGGGATTTCCCAGGCTAACCTGTTAGTTCTTATATACATCCTGTGTACTTTAGGGCTAGTGTGGGATCAAGATAAACAAGGAAAGTGCTGCAGAGAAGCATTGGAAAGAATAGCAACCATCGGGGTGGTGTCCGCAGCATCAGAAGATTCTGGAAGGGAGAGATGGTAACTAAGGGATGACACAGCCTAGGTGCCAGGCAATGAGAAGGAAGAACAAGAGTGAACCATAGGGCTTTGAGGATGATGAGGGTAAGTCCTAGGACAGATAAATGTACATACAAGTGAAGAGGAAAGAAAGGGAAGAAGAATAAGCGGAGAAAATGTAACATTACCCCCTTACTAAGGCGGAGGTACCACTTCCAACGCATTCTCCTAACTTCCGGGTGCACTGGCAGCCCTTTGATCTCCTTCCTCCCTTCATTCCCCATCCTGTTCAAACCAATCAGAGGTTGAATCTCTGTCATACCTTTCATTCCAGGCGTCCTCCTCTCCTGATACCAGTGCAGTTGCTTCAAGGGGGGAGGTTGTCTTCCAAAAAGGACAGTTTGCCATGATGTGGCCTAGGCAGTCACAGTGGTTACAATGACAATTGGGGCAGGAGGCCTGGGAGTGACCAGGAGATAGGTTGCCACAGTAGGGGCAGCGGTACCGAGGGCAGTATATCCTCCAGTGATTGGAGGCTCTGCAAACAAAGCATGTCCTATCAGGGGGACCCATAATAAGGGGGGAAGGTGAAGGGAGGTGAACAGGGAGAGGCACAGCCTTGTTGTCAATGTGAGGGGAAGAGGGGATGGTTTGGGTGTGAGAAAGTCCCCTCCAGTTAGTGTGAATGCTTGCGAAGGGGGAAGAGCATTGCCTATCCTGAAAGAACTGCTGTCTTTCAGCCTCCTGGACATCCAAAGGGAGGAGAGGGGGAGAGGAGAGGCAGTCTGCCAGAGAGATGGAGGTTCCTTGAGGGATGGGGTCTCTGTGGTGGGTAGGAGGGCAAAGATAGTAGTGGAGGTTAGGATAGGAGAGGAGATTGAGAATAGGGTGAATATGGAAGCGAAGGAGATTGGGGGGAAGGAAGTCTAGGAGTGTACCAAGGCCTTCAGCTGCTAACAAATCCAGAACCAAGTTGCTGGATTCCACCAATCCCTGAGTGAGCAAATCATATGCTTGGGAACATGGTTCCTCAAGGGGGAAGTTGGCAAGGAGGAAGTGGTTGAGCACCATGGATTGGTAGATGTTAGCAAGGGGGGGCAGTAAGGTAGTTCCTGGAAATACAGTGGACTGTTCCAGGATGAAAGTGAGTGTGGGGCTTTCTAAAACAGTGGCCAGAATGATATGAAGCCAGTCAACCAGCAGGCAATTGAGATGGAGAGGAAACTCTTTAGGGATGGGGAGGAGTGGCGAATCATCAGGCAGAGGAGAGGTATGGGAGTCAGGGGAGGCAGAGGGGGAAGAGACATAGGAAGACAAGGACAACATGTTGTTAGTTGGAGGTGGAAAGTGTTGGGGGGAATTCTAGGGGATGGGTGGACTTATAAGTGTCAAGAAGTTCCTGGGAGTGTTTCAAATTGTTTTTGTGTTCCCAGGTGTCTTTGGCTGACAAATATCCCTTCCATCTTACCAGGAATTGTCTTCTTCAGTGTGATCTGCAATGAGCTAGGATCATTTTGATTTCATACTCTTCATCTCCATCTATATTCTCCAGGGGTGGTTCTAAAAATGGAGTTCCATGTTCAGTGGTAGTTCTGAAAGGGGAAAGAAAAGAGGTGTGGAAGATGGGGTGAATCTTCTAGGTCAGGGGAAGTTTTAAGCAATAAGCAAGAGAAGAGATGACTCTTTCTATGGGAAAGGGACCATGGCATTGTTAGGAGAGCTTAGGGTGTGCTCCAGGGAATTGGAGGTTTCTGGCCTCTAGCCTGACTTTGTCTCCTTGTTTCCAGGGGATGAACTTGGAGTGAACTCTATCCTTCATGATAAGACATGCTTTTTCATGTGTGGCAAGGGCTTCTTTCCTTGCTTCATCTAAAGCAGTCATTCTTTGTCCTAAAGTAGGGAGGAAAGTTTTTCCCAGGGGGGGATAGAAACGGGGTTCATATCCCATCATGAGATAGAATGGTGATTGATGGGTGGAAGAGTGGGGAGCAGAGTTGTGAGCAAATTTGGCTGTAGGGAGGAATTGAGATCATGACATAGGAGAACCTTGGCAATAGATTCAAAGGTATGTTTCAAGTTCCTGGTTGAGACGTTCTGTTTGACCATTGGTTTGAGGGTGGTAGGGGGATGAGAGAGCAACATCATATTTGAGGAGTCTGGCCAATTCTAGGCTGAAGGCAGAAGTGAATTGGGGCCCTCTGTCAGAGATAACCCTGTCATGGAGTCTGAATCAGGGGTAGATGTGGTGGAAAAAGAGTGTTGCGATGCCTGCTGCATCAATGGTTTTGGTACATGGGATAAAAATACCCCCCTTTGAGAGTCCATGGTCAACCACAACCAGAATAGAATCAAAGCCATTGGAAGGGGGAAGGTCAGTGATAAGATCCAGAGAGATCTGTTGGAAGGGGCAGGTGGTGGAGGAGGAAAGTGGGGATAAGGCTGGGATCATCGGATGAGTGTTGACCTTGTTGGCTTGACAGGTGGGGCAACCCAGGATGTATTTTTGGACAAAGGAGGCAAGGCCTGGCCACCAGTAGTCATGTTGGACTAACACCTGAGTGTGAAAAATGCTGCCATGTCCAGAACTGGGTGAGGAGTGTAGGTGGGCAACAAGATCATGGTGAAGTGGGGCAGGGATGTAGAGCCAACTCCAATAGTATAACTGGTTATCAGAGTAGGACCAGTCAGAAGGGTGAGAACGGGCAAGAGGGGTGGTTGAGTCAGCAAGGCATTGCAGGGCAGTGAGGACAAAGGGGTCTGAAGGGGTGGAGGAGGCAAGTTTGGAGGCAATGGAGGTGTCAAGGGTTCATACAAAGAGGTGATTAGGGAGGAGTGTGATATCCTCATTGTCAGTGATGGTAGGAGGGTATGAAAATCATGATAGGGTATTGGTGGGTGTTACAGGATTATAGTTTTTCACTACCAAAGTGACTACACTTTGATTAGTGTCAGTCAGATGTCAGTCAAACTTGACTACACTTTTGCACTACCAAAGTTGCTACACTTTGACTAGTGTCACCTCGCATTTTCACTATCCTACACTTTACTACCAACTTTG